>CAUYPK010048773.1:0-29163 GCA_963574355.1 Loris lydekkerianus | reverse complement strand
CCCTGGGTAGAGTCCTGTGGCATCATAGCTCACAGCCAGGTCAAAGTCTTGGATTTAAGTGATCCTCTTTCTTCAGCCTCCTAGGTAGCTGGGACTACAAGCCCCAGCCACAACATCCATTAGTTTTTCTATTTTTAGTAGAGACCGGGTAGGCTGTGAGGTGAGGTGTCTCACTCTTGCTCCGCTGGTCTCTAACTCCTGAGCTCAAGCAATTCTCTCACTGTCAGCCTCCCAGAGTACTAAGATTGCAGGCGTAAGCCACTGTGCCTGGCCCATTATTATTACTAAGTAAAAAAAAAAAAAAAAAAGACTTAGCCTGTGGACACACCCTGGTGAGCGTCCATTTGCCTGTTGTCCTACATGGCTTTCTGTAGAACCTGCTAGGTGACCCTGGGCATCCAGAAGCTTCTTGGGTAGCACCTGCTCAGGAAGCTTCTAACAGACATTCAAAGGCCTCCCTGAGCTTGTTAATTTGAGCAGACACGTCTGTGGATTTCTAGGGGGTGGGAAGATAGGAGCTAGAGAATCAGGGCTCCCTCAATCTGAGGGTCTAAGAGACTGGAATGTTTGCCCAAGGAAAAGAAAGAAACAGTTTGACCAGAGGCCTTCATCCATGCCTGAAGCATCTACCCCCCAGACTGGGTGAGGGCCCTGGAGAGAGTGTGGAACAGGAAGTGGGAAGAGGGAAGCCTAGAGCTCCAGCATTTCAGACATCCGTACGCTAGAAGCTCAGGTCTGTCTGGCTTTCTGTGTACATGGTCCATCCTAACAGACCACTGCTTCTCAACTCAGCCTCCTGAGCTTTGGGACCTGGAAGTAGCCACTTCTTTTGGTTGCCCGAAGGCACGGGCAACTCATTACTTTACATCCTCCCTGCTTAGTGTTTACATTCAGCAAACATTTACTAGGTGACCCAGAGTCCCAAAACAGTGTCCACATGTGGACTCATCTGATACTTACCTTAACCTTACAAGCCAGGGCAGATGAGCCCAGCTTACAGATGAGAAAACAGGGGCCTTGGGTAGGGTTGGTTTGCTGGAGGACATGCAGCAGAATGACAGAATGGGATTTGTCCCTGGACCCAGGGGCCCAGGCTTCTCTCCTGCTCCTGTGTGGTCTATTCATAGGTCTTAGGATGGTGGCAGAAACACCCCCTGCTTGGCGACCACCATGCCTAGTAGTGGGAAGGCATCTCAGGAATGAATGCCAGGAGAGAGAGCGCTGATTGGTATGGGACAGACGAGGCCCACATGTCCTCTGGAGTGTGGCTTTCAAACGTGGTTTCAGTATTGGAACCCATTCTCCACATGGCTTCTTCTACTGTAGCCCAGTATATTAACTAGGTAAAGTGGAGCTACTGGGTGGAGTGGGAGGGGGCTGCGTACACTGCCCTCTCTTCTGCTTTCACCCTACTCGATGCCCCGAGTCTCCTCTGAAGCCTCCAGTCCTCAGTAAAGCCCATCTAGAAACAAACATGGGAGGTCACACTTCCAACTTAACGAGTGTCTCTGCTCCTCTTCCCCTACCTCACCTGCCTTGTCTGTGTCTTACAGGGTAACATAGGCTTGCCTGGGCTCTCCGGGAATCCAGGACCTCCAGGACGAAAGGTACACCTTGATTTTGATGCCTTGCCTTGCCCAGGGGGCCTGCTAGCACACGGGGTCTTCAGGCAGGAACAAGGCAGGCCAACCTGCCTCTCCCCTTCCTCAGCTTAGCTCGTGGCATGTGGCAGGAGGTGAGAGAGGTTTGGGAGGGTTGTGCTTGCTGGGGCCAGGGGGCACCTTGGCTTGGAGTTAGTGCCTCCCATCATGGTTAATGAGGCATGACCAGAAATGTCTGTCCTTGCCTTGCCACTCCTGGGGAGGCTGCCTTCAAGAAAACTTGTGGTGGCCAGGCATGATGGCTTACACCAATAATCCTAGCACTCTGGGAGGCTGAGGCAGGTAGATTGCTTGAGTGCAGAAGTTTGAGACCAGCCTGAGCAAGATTAAGACCCTGTCTCTACTAAAAATAGAAAAGTTAACTGGGCAAGGTGGCACATGCTTGTAGTCCCAGCTACTCAAGAGGTTGAGGCTAGGAGTTTGGGGTTGCTGTGATCTATGAGGCCTTGGCACTCTAGCCTGGAGCAACAGAGTGAGACTGTCCCCCCCCCACACACATACACACTCACAAAAGAGAGAAAAGAGAACTGTACTGATGGATGTGCTCTGTTTGCAGAGCTGGGAGGGCCACGAGTTGGCCCCAGCTCCACCGCCCACTGGTTGAGTGGCCTCTGGCCTGTGTCTCCCATCTCAGCCTCAGCCTCCTTCTTTGTGAGATAGACAGTGATCGCCCAGTCTCACGCTGACAGCCTGGGGCTGTCTGACCCAGGGCCAAGGACAGCGGAGCCCTTGCAGGAGTGGGCTTGGGGGAGGGGGACCTGGGTCCTACTGCTGCCTCTACAATTTCCTAGTTGTGTGACCTTGGGCAAGCCAATGATCTCTCTGTGTCTAGTATTTTCCTGCATGGATGTGCTGCAGGTGTAAAGGGGGTACTGTGAAGGCAGTGAGTACATTCTTGCTGTTGTTATGGTGCCCTCCATCCTATGCCCTCTTCATCCATGCTGAGAAGAGTTACTTCTCCAAACCCCTGTGGGAGGACAGACTACCCTGTCCTAGCTGGTGGGTCTCCATCTTACAGTGCCACTGGGCTCCTCTCTGACTTCTCAAGCTGGAGTCTCTCTTCCAAAATGCTACTCTGTGTCTCTAATGCCACTGTGCCCTAATCCTTAAATGTGGTTGTGCCTACTCCAGGAAGTCCTCCAAAAGCATCCAGCTTCAGGGACAATCCTCCCCTCTGCTCAAAGACACTCAGCTTATCTCAGCTTAGTTATTTTCAGCCCTGAGTGTGTCTCAGTAACCAGGGTGTGCAAATTCGGCTTGTTGCTCTCCTGTTGAGCTTAGCGTGGGGGCCTGTGCCTAGCAGGTGTTCAGGAAACGGGAGGGAAATGCAGGCCAAGAGCCAGTTGTCTTTTGTAGGAAAATCTGCCACTGCTGGTAGGTTGTCCAGTAGGTACATCAGCCTAGTGCCATGGCTCAAGCTCGCCTTGGCTCCCAGCTGTGACCACAGCTGCCCTCTCTCTGGGCCATCTGGTTCTCATCTGGAGAGCTGTGGTGTCTCCTGGCTCCATTGTGTCCTTGCTTCAAGAGCCCAATGACATGAGGACTGGGAGGACCACGTCCTTCATCCCCTTCTCTATTCTCTATGGCCAGAACAGGCCGTGCCTTCAGTCTAAGAGGCCAGCCCTAGACAGCAGCAGTGGCTGTGAGTTAGGAAATGTGGTCTCTCTCCCCACTCACTTCCCTTCTGGACTCTAGCACTTTCTGATGAATGAGGTGTGAGTGGAAAAGGCTCCTTCCATTCCCAGCTCATAAAGCAGCCTGTGGTGGTCTCGCTGTGCATGGCTGTGGCAGTCTAGCAGAGGTGGCAGGAGATGGGGAAACCAGACTTGGACCAGCTCCTGCCTGGAGTTCCAGGGCTCCTTGCACTCAGCAGATGTCCTGGAGGCAAGAGCCCCCAACAAACAGGAGCCAGCTCCCTTGAGCAGCAAGAGGCAGCTAAGGAAGAGCCTCTGTGCCACTAGAGAACAATCTGGCAAAGCTAGTTGCTCTGAGTTTCCATCTGGCCCTGGCCCAGGCACACACAGAGGAATGTAGTCTCCATCACCCATGCAGAGAGGATACTAGTCACAGCATGGGGGAACTCAGGTCCTGACACCTTGCTTGGTGGGGCGGCATGAGTCAAAGCAGAGAACCAATGGGGTGGCGCCATCACCACCATAAGCTATCTCTCCTCCTACATACATCTTTGGTGACAAGTTGCCACTTTGCCCTAATCCTTAAGTGTGACTTTTCTGCATGATCTCATGGGGAGCCTTGGGAGAGAAGGGCACAGGTGGCTGAGAGGTAAGGTCAGCTTCCCCTTTCTCATCAACAAGCCAAATTCTTGTGTCCCTGTGAAGTGGTACCAATAATCCCATTCATTCCACTAATTTAGAGGCTGCCAGCACCCCATGTGCACCTGCCATGCTCTGTCTTGTCCAACCTTCCTGCCTTCTTTCTTATAGACTGGTGGTCCTCACTCAGGTGTGATTTTGCCCTCTTGGGAACAATTAGCAGTGTCTGGAGACATTTTTGGTCATTAAAGCTGGGAGAAGGTGCTAGCAGCTTCTAGTAAGTAGAAGCCAGAGATACTGCTAAACATCCTACTGTGCACAGGAGAGCTGCTCCCCCCTACCACACAGACCCTCCAAAGATGGATCCAGCCCACAATGCCAAGGTTGAGAACCCCTGTTGCATAGAAACCCTCACTCCATCCCATCCCATCCCATGTGTCCTGGGCCTTCCTGCCTCCCTGCATTTGCTCCTGCTGTGCCCTCCCCTGGTATGCTCTCTCCTCCACACTCATCTTCATACATCTGTCTCCTGGATCCATTCTCAAATGCCATCTCCTCCAAGAGCACCTTCCTAGCACCTTCAGGCAGAAGTCATGCCTTCCATCCAGATGTGGCATGTGCCTGTGGTCATAGCTACTTGGGAGGATCGCTTGAGTCCAGGAGTTCAAGGCCAGCCTGGGCAACATAGCAAGACCCTATTTCTCACTCTTCTTTGGCCATCCAGCCCATCATCTCACCTTCGTGGGGACTCTGCACTTTCTGGCTGCTGGGCAAACCTCCCAGTGTTCTTGGCACATTGCTCAAACTGAAGCAAGTACACAGAGGATAGGGCCCAACCTGTTCATCTTTGTGTCCCCATGTGGGGCTTAGCACAGCACTGGACATGCCCATCAGTTCCGTTTCTGCCCCCTTCTCTCCTTACCTCTGGTGAGCATCACTGATTGATCTTTCTTGTCAAGCCCTGATGCTCCAGGTAGGTGAGACTGATGGAATGAAATCAGAACTCAAGTTGAGCCTGACTTGCTTTCTCTAGCCTGACATCACCCTGGCTTCCTCTGACTGCCCTCCCTGTGCTGCCTGAGTCAGCCACCATCTGTGGGAAGCTGAAATGAACTGGAGGGCGGGGGGGGGGGTCATCAGGGAGTGTGTGATTGAGGCTGCCTGCCGTTTCACGTAACTGCTAGTTTTGCCTGAGTGTGGCATCCCCAGGTCTATAATGACCCTCTTGAGAATCTTCTCCAGGCTCCCTTGCTGTGGAGCTGCTCTGGGCTTCCACTGCTCATCACTGCGTGACTTCTTTCCTGTCCACCCCCTCCTCTCTTAGTCCTGTTCCCCCCACCCCAGGCTGGATCTACAAAGCTGCCACCCCCACTGTCCAGTGCTTGCTTCTTTGTTTTCATTCCACTTAATATGTGCTTCATGCCCACATCCCCTTGTTGAAGGGTGGAGGTGAGTTTATGCTGTTCATCAGCATATCCCTAGGACCCCGACAGGGTCTTGGGCATCGTTAGGGCCAAGCAAACATTTGTTGAATGAATGAATAACTGGATGAATGGAAGTATACCTTCCTGCCCTGCCCTGTCCCAGTTATCTAGTGAGCACTGAGCAAAGCTGAGTGTGGGGTTTTCCACCTGGCTGTGCCATGGTGGATCATGCTAGTTTCAGAATCCCACACTCTGTGGGCCGATTGGACATCCCGAGAGGCCAGCTGGGGAAACCAAGGCCCAGAGAGGTGCCTCGTCCAGTATCATGTAACAAGTCCCTCTTATCTCTTGGCAAGTGTTTTTGCCTCTTTGGTTCTTGCTGCCCTGCTGACACCCTTTCCCTCTGTGAGATGTGTGCTGCCAAGGTGGTAGATAAAGTCAGGGGGAGGCTTCGTGGAAAGGAAGCGAGTCACAGCATTCTGTGACTGACTTCTGCCCCAATATGCTAAAATGACCCATTTTACTAAAAGGGAAGCTGAGGCCTTGCACAAACTGAGGTAGAGCCTGGGTGAACAGCTAAGGTCTGGGCGCACACTGGTCCAGGACCCCTAGGCCAGGCCAGGACCTCTCCCCTCCCTGCCCTAAGCCCAAATAGCATCCCAGCCAGACGGGGAGACGGTCTGTAGCAACAGTGAGGTGATGTCTGGTTTTTCCTTGCGCATTGTAAGCAATGATTAATCTGGCTTCCAAACCAAAATATAGACCAAGTTCTATTATAAACACAGGTCCTGTGGAGACCCGCCTGTGGGGCAGCCAGAGGCCCCCTGCAGACACCCTGGTCCCTGGAGCTCCCCAGAGCATTCCCTCTCCCCCAGTACCAGCCAGGCACCAATCACAAACTGGAAAAGCATAGCCTGTGGGTCCACCTTGCGGTCAGTGCCCATCCCATAATTGCTGGGGATGCAGAGAAGATAACGGCTTGGATCTTTCCAGGTCATGGGGCCCTGTCATTTGGAGTTATTTGCTGGCCCCAGTTTGGTAAACACCATTAAGGTGCTTTCAGGGAGCATGGGGACCTCCCCCCGTCACCTCCCACCTTGGCTATGCTTGGTCTTAGCTGCTTCCGCCTTCCAGGAGAAACTGGGGTGTTCATGGAAACGTTCAACATCCTTTAGGTTTCGCTGCTCAGGAGAGACCGAGGCACTGAGGTCTTGTGGATAAAGCACATCCCAATGAGTCTACAGTCCTAGGAAAGAGTCTGGGCTTGGCCATAACTTGCTAAGTAACTTTGGACAAGTTTCTTCCCTTCTCTGAGTCTTAGTTTCTCCATGTGTTCAATGAGAAAGGAGGTTGTCAGATGGATAGCTTAGGTCCCTTTCAACTCAGATACCCCAGCATTCTGTGACTGACTTCTGCCCCAATATGCTGCGGTGATCTAAGAACTCCAGTCCCAGGGATGTGTGTCTGTAAGGGGATCTT
Organism: Loris lydekkerianus; assembly: GCA_963574355.1. Lineage (NCBI taxonomy): Eukaryota > Metazoa > Chordata > Mammalia > Primates > Lorisidae > Loris > Loris lydekkerianus. The sequence goes on along the minus strand of CAUYPK010048773.1, from coordinate 22,326 downwards.
TGTTTGGGGGACCCCGTGGCTCTTCTAGGCAGGCCTCAGGTCTCAAGAGTATGTCGCATCCCATGACTGGGTGGTTAAAGACCTAGGGATTGGAGTCACAGGCCTGGTGTAGTTCCTGAAAAGCTGTGTGGCCTCAGGAAAGTCTCTTTACCTCTCTATGCCTCATTTTTCTCAACTAGCAAGTGTGCATGGTAATTCCTACCTTCTAGGGGGTGATTGCAAAGAGTTAAGAGTTACATACACTGATGTATGAAGGCTTTGGTGCTTTAGGCATAGGCCCAGCCACTGTATTTGCCCCTAACAATCATTTACTGCCTTTCAGCTGCATCCTGAGCAAAAGGTTTATTTGAAATCCCCTCCTGGGATTTCACTGGGGACCCTTCTCTGCTTCTTTTGTGAGGGAGCTAAAGAATCCTTTTTCAGCAGTGTTCTCTGTGGCTGCAGAGGAAGCCACAGGAGCTGGTGACGGCTAAGGGTCCCCTGGACTCCCTTTTGTGGTTCTCTTGGGTTCGTTACCCTGTTATTCCATTGACTCTTTGTAGTAACCCCTTGAGGCTGGCAGAAGATGGCAGACTGAGGTTCAGAGAGGATAATTGCCCGTGCTGAGTCCCACAGCCAAGAGTGCAGGGCTCAGTTCAGCTCTTCATGGGAAAAAGCTTTGCTTGTTCCTCCCCATCTGCAAACTCCAAGTGGAACAGTGATGACCCTGGCTATTAGTCACATTGATCTCCTGTGGTGCTCTGATCTCCCATCCTCCACCCCAGTCACTCTGTTCTTGTCACTCTTTTGCTTCCTCAAAACCACTGAAGAACATTCTTGTGTCAGGGCCTTTGCACCTGCTTCCCCCTGCCTGGATAGTCTTTCCTTCCCCGATGCCCCTCTTGGCACTGCCATGCCAACACTGCCATTCTCTGTCCCTTCACTTTGCTTACTTTTCTTCATAGCACCGGCCACTACTGGATTCTCTCTCTCTTTTTAATTTTATTTTTCTTGTGGTAAAAAATTGCATAACATAAAATTTACCATCTTAACTATTTATAAGTGTACAGTTCAGTAGTGATAAGTATATTTACATTGTTTTGCAACCAGTCTCCAGAACTTTTTCCATCTTGTAAAACTGAAACTCTGTAATCGTTAAACAATTCCCCATGTCCCTCTCCCTGCGCCCCAGACATTATTTTTATGTTTATTTTGTGTTTATAGCTCCTTAATGAGAATGTAAACTCCATTAAGGCAAAGGATATTGTCTGTCTCATTCTTCCTGTGCCCAGAACTGTGCCAGCTCATGCAAACTCAGTAACTGTTTATTGAATGAATGAATAAAAATGAAGATCATGATGATAACAGCAGCTAGTTGTTACAGGGCTGTTGAATTCATTGCTTTACATGCTTTATATCATGCAATCCCTGCTCCAGTCTTATATCACCATTTTATAATTGAGATAAAGGGTATTCAGAGAGGTGAAGTCATTGGCTTTGGGTCATACAGCCAGCCAGTTGGTGGAGCAGCATCAGAAACCAGATCAGTTCTGCAACAAGAGATGGTAATCACTCTGCATGCTAGCTGCCAGGTAGAAGAATCTCACCCAGCCATGTTGCATCAATCTCCATAGGCCTCTGGATTTGAGATGCTATCATGTCGCTGAGGGGTCTTGAGGCGTGAGTAGGTACAAAAGGAATGCTTGTAAACTCCCCAGACCTCTCAGATCAAAGCATCTCTGTTTATAATTAAGAGTCCCCACTTCTTGGGAGTCTTCAGGGGGTGCTGAATGTGTGTGTGAGGGTACATGTGTGTGGCTGTGCATGTCTGGGGATGTTTGCAAGGCTCTCAGTGTGGCCTCAGGTGTCAGCAAGAACTGGTAATGAGTGGGCGCCTGCTGCTCCTTAGCAGTGGGACCTCAGGCAGGTGGCTTCAGTTCTCCAAGACTCAGTTTTCTCTTCTGTAAAATAGAGATGATAATTGCCCCCTCTACGTCATCTGGCTGCCATAAGGGCCCAGATGAAGTCACTGTCTACCTGTGTAGTTTCAAGTAAACAGCACTGCATAGAGAGGGTATATGGGAGAGTGTGTGTGTGTGTGTGTACGCGCATTCTAAAGACTTGTCATGTATCTTGAGTCTCATGTATATTTTAGATGCTAGGGGAGTCTACGAACTGCAGGGTTTTAAAATATCAGACCTGAAGGGGCCTCAGAGTTCTAACTCCACCATCTGAGGTCCCAAGAAGTGCAGTAACCCACCCAAAGTTGCATAGCAAGTCAGGGACAGGGAGTCTACTGGGGATCAGTGTGGTCACTGTCTGAAATGGAAGGCCCTTGCTCGGTCTTACTTTCACAACAGGTGATAGAAGCTTGAAGTCTGGAGTTTCCCTCCACTCCTAATGCACAAAATGGCTTAGGTAGTCATCCCAGCGGCCTCCTGAAAGTGCACACTTGTCTTGACCCTCTTGACCTGGAGACCTGGCCAGAAGCTGCCTTAGACCATGGTAGATGGGCAAAAGGTCAAGAGTGGTACTAGGATGTTGCCAGAGTCCTTCTCGATCTGTACTTGGGTGACCTTTTTCTCCCTGGAAGAGGATCTGGGACTGGTGTGAGGAAGGGAAGCAGCTATTTTGGTTGCTATATGTTTCCATGGGCATTGGAGCAAGTCCTGATGAGTGGGAATCCCAGCATCACATGGCGGTTGAAAGTATTACAGACTTTGCGCTCTACACAGTACCCTCCCAATCCACTGGTAAATCCTTCCATCCCTGAGATATGGTCTCATCCTCTCTCTGGAGTCAGAAAAGGAATGGCAATACAGTGTCTTTTGGTCACAGTTGCTGTATCCCAGTACAGCCAACAAACTCTGCCAAAGACGTACTGAAAGCATAAATTGTAGACTACTGCTGAGCCTCATATGGCATCTCCGTCCATTTGGGAGGTTTACTGAGCCACATACGACATCTGTGACATGGAAGATGTGGTGCTGAACAGGGAAGACAGGGAGGCTGGGCCCCCGTGACCTGCAGGTCTGGATGTGTCCTTCCTGCCTGATGCATTTCTCCCTCTCACAGGGACACAAGGGCTATCCTGGACCGGCAGGGCACCCTGGAGAACAGGTGAGGGCCTCGGCCTCAGCCCCAGGGCACTCACTCCCTTCAGCCCCTCCCTTTCTCTGGCCTCCTCTCTGGATCCTGCTCTCTGAGCAAACCCAGAGCCAGGCTTTTCTGCCTCCCATCCTGCTGGGGCCCCCAGCCCAGCCTGGCCCACCTCTCCCCTACCTAGATTTGCCTGAGAGAGCCAGAGTCCACACCGGCACGGTGCTGGCACGAGCCGCTCGGCTCTGTTTGGAGCCATGAATAGCTGGCCTGTTCAGGGCGATGTTAGGGGATATTATACATGCCGCCATGGGGTTTGCAGGAATTTTGGCTGCCCTGGCCCAAGTCAAATAGCATCCCTGCCAGCATGGGAGAGCTAGCCAGGCCTCCTCAGTGATTTCTTATTCCTGGGCTGCAGGCAGAGGGATTTTTGTCCCTTCGAGCTGGTCTGACCGGTTCCACAGAGAGGTGGGCTTAGGGGCCCAGCAGGCCCTGGCGTCCCCTTCCTCCTGTTCCATCTCACATTCCTCCCCTGTCTTTGTTCATTGTCACCCCCAGTCCCCCACTGTCCTGGGACCCAGAGCTGGGCAGGGTCTCTCCTTTCCTTATTGTCCTCTCTGTTCCTTTGCAGGGGCAGCTGGGACCTGAGGGCAGCCCAGGGGCCAAAGGTTACCCTGGCAGGCAGGTGCAGTATATGGCTTCTGGAAGCTCTTGGCCATGGCCATGGTGGTATGGAGATGGCCATGGGTGCCCCTAGGTGGAGGGAGGAGGTAGGCTGGGGGCCAAGGAGATGCACCCACCACGGGGGCCCTAAGGAAAGGGCTGTCGGGGACTGGGCCAAGGAGGCCTCTTTTTGCAGGCAGAGGGACAAGGCTGCTTCAGTCCCTCGTAAGACCCTAGTAAGAGGGATCCTTCCTGGTTCAGGGGGGCTGGGTCCCAGAGGCTCCTCTCACTCCATCTCCCCTCACCAGAACCCTCAGGCTGTGGGGGGCTCAGGTTGAAGATTTCTGGTCCAATCCCACCAGCCTCCTACAAGGGGAACAGCTGAGGCCCAGAGAGATAGGAGTCACCGCAGGATTGGCAGTAGCTGGAGCATCTCCATATGTCCTTGCCTTTCTGTCTTTTGTATTTCAGGGGTTACCTGGACCAGTAGGAGACTCCGGCCCCAAAGGCAGCCGGGTAAGTGGTCTTTGGCCAGAGACACACAGGTGGGGCCTAGGTGGGCATCTTCTGCCCTTCCAATGGGCTTGATGAGAGATCGGAGCTGTCAGACCACCACCCAGGCCCTCCCACCTGAGTGTTCCCTGGAGATCAGAGGGGCAGCAGGGGGCCAGGCGAAGGGCCCTTGAGCCTTGAGCCAAGTAAGCAGGCTTGGTTCCCGTGATACAGCAGTCTGGTCAGGAAAGGCTCTTTCCGGCTTCCATGCAGTCTGCCTGCAGACAGGCATTTGCTTGCTGTCCCTAACTCCTTCTTAGCCATCAGGGAGCCAAAGCCTGGGCCACTGGAATTGTCAGTCACTGGAATCTTCAGAGGCCTCTTCTTCCTCCCAGCTGAGGGCTGTTGGGGCTATCCTTTTTGGAGGGCAGTGGTGCCTGGTAGGTAAATTTTGCCCAGGCCTGGAGACTAGTGGAGTTCCTGATCTCCCTTTCCTTTAGGAGCCCCACAGAGGAAACCCTGAATAGCTATCAGCCTCTGTTTGCCTATCTTTACAATGGCAACAATGCCCACCCCTGCCTCTAGCTTGGTTATGGGGCTGCCAGGAATTTGACAGCAAGTGCCACTGAGGAGGGGGCAACCAGGTAGGGGTTCCCATGTGGGCCATGGGGAGGCAGAGAAGGTTCAGGGTGAACTGAATGGGAGTAAATGGAGTTGAAAAGACTAGTAGCTGATCTGGTAGAATCTTTTCTTCTGCATACAAAGAAACTAGATTCGTGGTGGGGACTGGGCCACTCCAGCTCACACTGCACGCCAAAGGGTGGAACTGGGATGAGGACCCACGTGTTCTGAGGCCTTAGGCTTGCTGCCTCTCTGGGAGCACTCAGCAATTGGGTCACATAGTCCTTGGTCAGAGCAGGTCGCATGTGACATCTTCTACCCGAGCTATATCCTTGCAGGAGGGCGAGGTCATAGTGGCTGCAGTCTGGGCCCTGATCCCTGCAGGAGACTGGTGGCTGTTAGGAGAGTGTTGGGAAATGGGTGGGTGAGTTCTCCAGGAGGTTATTGCAACAAATGGGCTCTGAGCAGGCTCCTGTACTAGGATCTGGGCCCTCCTTCCTTTATACAGCTGCTCCCATGAGCTGTAGCCCCATAGAGGCCTGCTAAGCCCAGGGAGAGAGAGGGGTCTTCTCAGCCTGGCCCCGCAGGGCTCAATCCGCTAGGACAGGCAGTTCTGGGACTGCTTGGTTTGCTGTGTTGGTAGAATCTTGAAGCCACACACAGGGAGAGGACTGGTCTGGCCCCAGCACTGTTGTCTCCTTTGGGTCATAGGGCCCTGGGCAGCCTGGGCAAGCCAGGTGCTGCCCTTCAACCCTGCCACTGCCAGCCTCATGTTTATGAAGTAGGCAAAGTACAGGCTGTGGCTTTGAGACCTACTCTGCCATTAACCAGCTGTGGGCCCTGGTGCAAGTCACTAGGCCTCTCTGAGCCCATTTTCTCACCTGTGAATCTGGGATAGAAGCTGTCCTTAGAAGGGTCAGTAAATGTCCGTCTTTAACATCATGAATATTGAGCACACTGGATGCCAAGGAGGTGGCCCAGTGGCCTCCTGGCCTTTCAGTAGGAGAGGGATGACTTTGAGCCTCCAGAGGTTGCTTGTCTGTGGGAGGCAGTATAGCAGAGTAATTAGGAGGCTGATGATGTGCATTCAAAAGCCAATTCTATCACACTGCAACTATGTGACTCTGGGCAAGGCACTCCACCTTTCTGCACCTAAAATTTCTCACTCGTAGCTGACCAATAACACTATTTCCTCTGGTGTGATGAGGATGCTATAAATGTTTTAGTGCATGTAAAGCTCTGAGATTGGGCCTGGCCTGCAGTCTGTGCTTTAAAATCATTAGCTTTAGTTATTGTTAAATCACTCCACAAACATCTAGAGAGTGCAGATAGTGAGAGATGCCCTGGGCTACATCTCTGCCCTTGAGAAGTTTCCAGCTAGTGAAGACAGGAAGCATGCATGCAAATAATGAAGTGACAAGGGAGAAAGTGGAGAAGGTGGTAGGTGCAAGTGACTCAGGTGGCTGGGGCATCAGGGATGCTTGCCGAGGAAAGTGCATTAGAGCCGGGCTTTCAAGGACTTGGCCCTGCAGTCACAAGGGGTGGGAAGAACATGCCTGGTGAGGGGACAGGCTAGGAGGCAGGAACTCAGAGGGATTCATGGGGGACCCCCATCATGTTGGAGAACCTGATCTCTGGAGAGATGTGCCTTGAGAAGGAACACTCTGCTGTACTTCTGAGTAGCTGTGTTGCTTTAACTCTAGAGCCTCAGTTTCATTGTCTGTCCAGTGAGGAGCGTGATGGCCAATCTGTGGGTCCTCGTGAGGGTTTATTGCAATAGCACATGCATGCCTGGTCTGACGTCAGCATGCTGGGCTGGCACCTGCTATTAATGCCAATACTTAGGTGGATGTGAGCTCCATGTCTGGGGGACTTTCAAGGCCTAGGAGATGCTATTGCAGGGGCCATAGCCACCCGCAAGCATCCCTGTGGGTGGGCAGGACTTGGTGCCCCTCTGGCACCTAACCCAGCCGAGAGCTTCCTTCCACAGGTCCTGGAGCCCCTGGCGTGGGGTGGGCCTCCCTCCCAGCGAGAGCCCGCGCCCTTCCCTGGCGTGAGGGTATGTGCCTTTGGACTACATCGTGGAAGCCAGCACCATGCAGTCCATGGGCATATACACTTGCCTCAAGGCCTATGTCATCGAGGAGCCACTGGAGTCACCACAGCCACCAGCGAGGAAGAAGAACCAGGGTGTGGGATGGCAGCAGTGGGTGGGCTGGGATGGGTTGGGCTGGCCACACACACCACTCAACCTCTCTGACCCCCTTTTGCTTTTTCCTAGGGCTACATTGGACTCCCAGGGCTCTTTGGCCTGCCAGGCTCTGATGGAGAGCGAGTAAGTGTGCTGCTTTGGTTACTCGCCTCCACCCACCCCACAGCCCATGCAAAGCAGAACCTGGCAGGTGCCAGCCTGGGGAAGTCATGGAATTCCTCCCGGAGGAGGTGCCCTTGAGCTGAGTAGGAATCTGCTAAAGGGTCAAGTTGAGATAGACCCATTCCAGGCATAGGGAAAGCCCATGCATAGTCCGGGATGTGTGATGGCTTGGCAAGTTTAACAGTCCACATCATCAGAGTGCTGAATGAGAGGGCGAGAGTGTTGGGGATTGAGGCTGCAAGGGAGCCCTGGGGTGAAGTCATGCGGCACCCATGCAGGAAGGTCGGGAAAGAGACTTTATCCTCAGGGCAAGGGGAGCCTCCTGAGGGTTTCAGTGAACAAGAAACAGGCCCACTTCATAGTCTAGGTCTGGGGTCTGCAAACTTTGGCCCATGGACCCAATTCAGCCAATTGTTTTTGTAAATACAGTTTTGTGTGACACAACCACGCTTGTGTGGTTGCCAGTCATCTGTGGCTGCTTTCTCACTGTAGTGGCAGCACTGAGTAGTTGGGACAGAGACCTTGTGGCCTGCAGAGCCAAGAATAATCACTCTCTGCTCTTTGTAGAAACCACTTGTACCACCTGTACAAATCAGTCCCTTTTCTGGGTTGGAGACAGGAGGAGCAGGTGGCCAGTGTGCCAGCAATTCAAGAACAAGGGGGTGCACTGTACCTAGGTGGAGACAGTGGAACCAGGACTGGTTGTGGGGGACAGGGAAGACATGCCCTCTAGACACATGACAACTGGGAGACAGCTCTCTGGGGAAGCCAGTGGGTCTGGTTTGGGGGGAAAGTGAGTGCTAAGGTTTCCTAAGAAGCCCTGTCCTTCTAAACCAATTATCTATATCAGAGAAGCCCAGGGGTAGGGGCAGAAGCTCTCACACCCCCTGGACCAGCCTTGGTGTCCACTAGAAGCCCCAGGTTGGAGGCCTCAGGACCTTCTTCCTTGTCCCCTCCCAGCCTGAGCCCATGTATAGGAACTCAGTTTGTAATTTTTTCCATAAGCTGAGTATAGGCCAGGTGCGGTGGCTCACAACTGTAATCCTAGTACTCTGGGAGGCCGAGGTGGTTGCACCACCTGAGTTCAGAGGTTTGAGACCAACATGAGCAAGAGTGAGACCCGTCTCTACTAAAATTGGAAAAACTATTCTAGCAGGTGCCTGTAGTCCCAACTATTGGGGAGGCTGAGGCAAGAGGTTCGCTTGAGCCCTAGAATTTGAGATTGCTGTGAGGTATGACACCACGGCATTATACCAGGGCAATAGTGAGAATTTTTTTCATTAAAAAAAAAAAATAAGCTGGGGGCGGCACCTGTGGCTCAAAGGAATAGGGCTCTGGCTCATATGCTGGAGGTGGCGGGTTCAAACCCAGCGCCTGCCAAAAACTGAAAGGAAAAAAAAAAAAAAAAGCTGAGTATAGGGAATCTTAGGATTCTTAGAAAATAGGAGACTGAGCACTTAGGAAGCTTCTGCTGAATACAGTGGCATAGCATGTGCTTTCTTCTCCCGAGGCACTTCCCAAGCCTGCCATTCCTCTGTCGTGTGTGTAACTGGTGCCACTGTGTGTGGAGCATAGATCTCGGGGTCCATGCGACTTTCTACCATGGTGGCTCTGAGGTTGGTTTGGGAGCAAGCCTGGCTGACCCTGCTGGTCTTCTACCCTGACCTTTTCCCTTTCTCTCCCCCACAGGGCCTGCCTGGTGTTCCTGGCAAGAGGGGCAAGATGGGTATGCCGGTAAAGATTTTCCGTGTCTATTATGCAGACTCTAGGGGGACCCCACCTTCCATGGCCACGCTGCTCTGGCCACCTACTGCCTGGCACCTTCTGCTTCTCCCTGCTTGCCATGGCTCTGCTTTTGAGTGTGGGGGCTGTACACAGGGCTGTCTGGGCCACGAGTCCTGCTGGAATGCTGAAAGCCTGTAGCCTGGCTGGGGCTGGGGCTTCCTTGGGCTCTGGGCCTCCCTGGGATGGCTCCTTTCTCCCTGGGGTGACAGTGACTCTAGGCGCAGCAGTTCTGTGTCTGGGAAGCCTCTCTCTAGGGAATTTGTATCCATGGGCCTGGGGGACACCAGCCAGGCCAGGGGACCCTGCTCTCATCTCCCATGCCAACTCAGTCTCCATGTCGTCTGGGTGTTACTCGGCTCTGTCTACTCACTTCTGCACATACAGGGCCAGAGGACAGTGGGTATGTGGGCAGGTCCAGCAGGCATGACCCCTAGAGGGGCTCAGTGGTGACCGCCAGCACTCCAGCTTTGTCTGTGAGAGTCTCTCTCGTGGTAGGACATTGTAGCCGTTGTCATTCCTATTTGTAGTTTTCTGGGTGGCTGAGGGGCTCTTTGTGTTGTGTGACTGAACCAGTGGGTCTGGTTTCCTATAGTGTAAGCTGCAGAGTGAGGCAGTTGACATACTTGGATTATCTCAGTCTGGCCCTGTTCCATCACCCAGGCCACCTCCAGAGCCACTGTTGGGGATTTATTCAGACTCCATTCTGGGAGCTTTGCCGAGGGCCAGGCATTGCCATGTAACAGATGAGGAGATTGAGGCTCAGAAGGCGAATGACTGGGCCAAGGACATATGGCTGCTGAGAGTAAGAGCTAGGGTAGGAAGCAGTGAGAGCTTTCCTCTGCCCTCAGAGCATAGCTGATAAGAGTGGGGATTCTGTAGTCTCCTGGGCATGGAAGGGGCAAGATGCTTGAAGCCCTGGGTTCATCATGGCTTCTCCTCTAACCTGACACAACAAAGAATGTCAGCAGAGCCGTCATACCTTAGATTTCCCCTTCCACCTCCTCTGCGTCTGCTTACCTCTCCTCCCAGGAGCCGACAGTCACTCGCTTCATGGCAACTGCAGTCTGGGGTGCTGGGTACCACAACCCCGTCTGTGTGTGAGATAAGGCTACTCATTCATTTCTTATTCAACCAAGGCTTACTAGCACCTACTGTATGCCAAGAGCTAGGGTTACTGCTGTAGCCAAAACAGACAGAAAACTCTGTTGGAAATCAGCTGATATGTCTCCGGGCATGAAGGACTTCAATTCATTCTCCTGACACTTCCTCTTCTTACTAAGTGCCTTGAAATCATCTGGCCCAAAACTTGGACAAGGAGGTAAAACCATTCATGGAAGGAGCCCCTTGCCCACCAGGCAGATCAAGGGGTTGGGAGGACTGGTGACAGAGAGATGGCCCTGAAAACCACCCAGGGAATGTGTGAGCTGTGGGGTACGGCAGACTTGGAGGCCAGGCCCAGGCAGAGGCAAAGCCATCAGCTGATATGAAGTCCCGTTACGTACATGTTAAATTATATCTGATGCAGACCTTGCCAATTTGCTGGCCATGGTGGCTAGACCAGAGTCAAGAGTCTTTTCATGGCTCTCAAGAGTATTATGTGGGCAGAGAGCTGTTTGTCTGAAGAGATACGTCATGGAGTTTAAGGTAAAGGGTGAGGACACTCAATAAACAGGATAAATAACCAGAAAAGAGTATTGCTGTGACCCTAAGTCCCCTTTTTTTGCCATTTATTAAGGCACTTTATGTGCTTGATATTGGAACCACATGGGAATCTCCTAATGAACTTTAAGGCAAAATTGATTATCCCTGTTTTCCAGATGAAAAAATTGAGGCTTAGATGGTCAAAGCCATTTGTCCAGAGATCCGCCAAGGCCTCACTAGACTTGAACTCCCGTAACTAACAACTCCTCTGCTCCCTTGCTGCTTGACTTTAACTTACTAAGATTCAGCCCTGACCTCTAGGATGGGGGTATTCCCTGGCACTGGGGTGTCAGACGTGGGTGGGAGGGAACGCCCTCTTCAGGCAAACAGCCCTATGCCCACGCAGTCCCCTTGAGAGCCATGAAAATGCCTTGGCTCTGTCAAACTGCCACAGCCAGCAAATCAGCGAGGTCTGTCTCAGATCCAAACTAATAGGCACGTAACAGGACTTCATATTGGCTGAGTCCTGACAGCTTTGTCTCTGCCTCAACTGGGTCTTCAGGGCCATCCTTCTGTTGCCCATGTTCCCAACCCCTTGATCTGCCTGATGGGGTAGAGGGGCTCCTTCCATACAAGGTTTTTCCTCCTGGTCTAAGTTTTGGGCCAGGCAATTTCTAGGCACTCTTATTAAGAAGAGGAAGTGTCAGGAGAAAGCTGAATTCCTTCGTGCCAGATTGCAGCTGGCCTCATTTCTGGCAGGGCTGGCGATGATCTTGCTGTAGTCAATCTTTCCCCAGCAGGCAAAACCTCAGGCCCATGCACGTGGCCTCCTCAATATCTGATTTGGAAGGAGGGTGTGACTCTTTTGCTCCTGGGAGCCAAGGAAGAGACAGAACTGCAAAAACCTTCGTGATGGGCTGGCCCAACCTCTTTGTCAGACAGATAAGCAGATAGCCCAGGCAGTGCAAGTAACTTGCCCAGCAGACTCAGGACTTAAACCCAGGACCCTTACATGCTAGTTCAGGATGCCTTCTGCATAGCTTCCTTTTCTCTCTGCTGACATCTTCAGCCTCCAAAGGAAAGTTTAGTCTACAGCTGTCATCCCTCCTCACATGCCCTGCTGGAAAGAGAATGTGTTGTAGCTGTCTGAGGAGGGGTCCTGTTATAAGATGTTACCAACTTGGCCGGAGCTGATTGGGTCCCTCTTGGCCTGTCCTAGCTTGTTTAGGGCGTGGCACAGTGTCACTTATAGTAGGAGTGACCGGCTGGGAAGATATTGAAGTGAACCCTCTTGCTCAAGCCTACTGCAATGCCTGGCAAGATTGGCCAACATGCTCAGCTTTGCACACAGCCCTGGGCCAGGCCTGCAAAATTGGTCTCGTGAAGTGAGTCGGGGGTGGGGGGGGGAAGACCCTGAAGCTTATAGGTGGAAGGGTCTGGCTGTGGCTCCAGCTCCCTTGGTCTGTGGCTCAGAGATGACTGGGACTTGCCTAAGGTCACACAGCCTTCTGGGGGTGGGACAGGGCTTCTAACTTGGTACATTTTGTCTTCAAGCTCGTGGCTCTTTCCAGCTCTCAGATTCTGGGAAGCTAGGAGCCAAATGACAGAGAACTCCTATTTCCAAGGGGAGGGGGACCTGAGGCCAAAACAGATTGAAGTTCTTAGCTGTGTGCTATGTGGTCTCCAGGCTCCCCAGTGTGAGCCGGAGCTGTCCTGGGGCTGTTGGTGCTTCTGGAATCCTGGTGAAAGCTCTTCCTGCCTGTCTCTTCCTTGTTCCATGAAGTGAGTCTTCTTAGATGGATTCCTAGTGGAGTTCAGAAGGGCAGATTAAAAACATGTTCAGCATCGTGAGAGAAGGGTACTGGGAGACCTCAAAGGTGTCTTCCATGTTCGTACACTTGGAATACATTCATCTAGAAAAGAATATGGGCTGCTTCGAGTGCAATAGGAAGGATGCAGGTTAGACGTGTGCAGGAGCATCCAGACTTTGGAGAATTTATACCTTGTGAAGAGTTCTCCAAGATCCTTCTCCAGGTTCTTCCTAGAGGTTATTAAATATCCCCACTGACTTATTAGAGTTGCCCAGGGGCTGGATTATAAGCATCTTACCCCTTCTTCAGCCTAGCCCTACCAGTGAATGGGGCAGGGCTGAGTGTTTTGCAGGCCAGGGAGCTGGGCCTTGGAGGCATTCCCAAGATTCTGACTTCCAGATGCTTTTTGCTTCCCTGCCTCTACATCTCACTCTCTGGAGCAGACCATTGAGATCCTGGAGGCTGGGGAGTTGATGAGAGCACCTTTGGGGGTCACCCCAGCCATTGGTTTCCTGCTTTGATGTGGTGATGAGGACTATTCCTCTCCTTACCACTATTCCTCTGAGACTTTGTAGCCAAGAGAGAATGTGGAGTCTCACCGCTGAGCCTTGTTCTTTCTCCTCCTGGGCCTTGTTCTATCTAAAGTACGAGGCGTTCAGAGGGGCCTAACCTAGGGTAGCAGAGAACCACGTGACTGGGGACTCGGCAGGGAGCCAAGCTCATTCCTTGGGCCTCAGGCCAGCCTCCTGTGGCCAGGAGGTTGGGCATGCAGAGGAAGGTCCCTGCTGCTGGCCGGGCAAACCATGTGGTCACCTTACATGAGCAGGCGTGCCAGATAGAGGGAAGCAGACAGGCTAGAAGCAGGCGGCCGCACATCCAGCTTGGCAGCCATCTCTCTGGGATCCAGAGGGGCCAGGCCTCAGGGGCCTGGGGTGATTGCTGGAAGTGACTCTGCTATTGGCAGTGGAGGGATGAGGCAAGCCAGTGGGGTGATGGGGCCTTGGGCGTGTTCTGGGCTGCAGCCCCACCCTCAGCATAATAAGGTGCTGGGTATCAAGAATATCTAGGGTCTTTCTGTCTTAGACCATCTGTCATTGTTCCTATCAAAGATTTATTCTGGTGCTTTTAAAGCTCTTTTTTCCAACTGTTGGACGTTTAATTACAAACCCAAGATTTCTAGAGGTCATCTGCTTGACCCCTCCGTAGGAAGGGAGACTGAAGCTGGAGAGCAGGGGCGGATACTCAAGGCCACCAGCAAACCCAAGCAGAACCAGTCCTCAGCCCCAGCAGTGACATTCCTTTTTGCACATTAGCTCTGGGCTCTGAACCCTTTGAGAGCACACAGGCCTGCTCTGGTTGGTTGTGTTCATGTGGTGTCTAGTTGTAGTTCAGTTCAGAGAAAGGTTCTGGAGTCAGACTACCTGGGTTGATATCCCCGCTCTGCTACCCTAGAGCTGAGTGACTTTGGATACATTCCCTAACCTCTCTAGATCTAACTTTCCGCACCTCTCAAATGGGGCCAATAATAGGACCTATCTCCTGGGGTCACAGTTGGAGTTTGCTGTTGCTGCCATTGTCCTATCCCACCACATCACCCACTGGTTGTATGCAGCTGTATTTTGTCTATAGAAGTGACTCACTTTGGGATTTTGACTCTAAATTCTGATGACAGTCTCTCCCTGGTTGATACCTAAGAGAGGTGCCCTCACATGGCTGTGGCATCTCAGCTCATCCTCACAGTACTCTCCACTGAACAGCAGAGAAAGCTGAGGCTTGCAGAGGCCCAGGGGTGGTGCAGCCAGGACTGGCAGGGGGCAGCTGGGCCTGAGAGGGGTCCTTGAGCTGGCCTGAAGCAGCCTCTGAATGCAGGTTTGAGACACGCCTGATGACTGCTGTATGGAAACATATTGGGCATTACAGCCAGGATGAGTATTGGGGTGGGAGGTACTGTCAAAGTCTCCATCTTGCCCTCAGCTGGGTGGCGCTCTTGTGATTAGGGGAAGAATTTCCTTCTTCCCAGGCTTTTCCTAAGGGTTGGGCCAAGCTGAAAAGGCCCTTATAGATCACGTCCCCCAACCTCACAGTCAAGCGAGGGCCTGCCCAAGGTCACACAACTAGCCAAGAGGAGAGCTAGGCTCATCTCTGGGCTTTTTCTAGATGCTGGACTTGGAGAACAGAGCAGGGACTTCATGAGCCTTGTCCCTAGTAGGCCATGTGGGGCTGGCCAGGTGCCCTGCTGGATAGCATTCCTTGGTCCTCTGAAAGGTCACCCTCCTCTCCTGCTAGGCCTCTCCATCCCAGCCTCCAAAGGCCAGAGGGGGGAACTCAGTGCCTTCCAAAGGCACTCCTGGCCACAACCTGCCTGGCTCATATCTCCTGTCCCAGGAGGTGAGACAGCTCTGCCTTGTAGCATGCTCAGGAGGGGCTGGATTGGGGTGAGACAGGAATCTGATAGGGGAGACCCTGAGGATGTGGGGAGAGGAAGCTTAGGGAGGGGCAGATGTGGCCTGTGCATATGTATACACGCACAGGTGCACACATGATACCACTACACCCTTCTGCCACCTTCTGCAACCAGTTGGACACGCATTCAAGCAGCTTCCACATGTCAGGCTTTGCCCATGCAAAGACTCATATGAATATGACAGAATCTAGAGAGGTGGGACCTAGGCTCAACTTTGCCACAAACTTGTTATATAGCTTTGGCCAAATGACATTTCCTCTCTGAGTCTCAATTTCCCCGTCTGTTAAGTGAGACAAATCATCCCCCCAGTGGTAGATGTCAAAAGCAAATGACATTTTGCATGTGAAGTATCCAGTGTGGTCAGAATCTCCTTATTGTGTCCTGAATGTAATCACACCTTTTGTTGGGTGAATGTCAACCCAAGAGGGCTTCCTGGCAGAGGAGGGGTTTGAAGGGAGCAGGACTGCTGGGCAAGCCACAGCTAAAGGCCTGGCCGTAGACACACTTTTCACAGGTTCTTTACTCATCCAGTAGAGGCTCTGGTTTGGGTTTGTTTTTAAGTTTGATCTTTTTGGTTTAATCTACTCCCTGGATTCCCTTAGTATTAGAAACCAAAAATATGATTATCCTCCATGAGGAATCTTTACTGTTTGAACAGCTCAGGCATTCTTGGTCAGGAAAACATGTGCTTTGTTTTTTATTAAATTTCCCTGGAAAAACAATGATTTGAATTCAAGGAGGGAAGGAGAGTACAGGTTTCCCCCAACTCCAAGCTTGAGGACTTTCTTTTCCTTTTGAAGTAGAAATGGAGTTCTCCCCCTGCAGCTGCTGTTTTTCCAGCTGCCTGTCTCCCCAGAGTGCAGAGTAGCTTCCAGAGTGGGGTCAAGGAGGGGGCGAGAAGGCCAGACCTGCCTGGGCTGGGCGGCTCTGCCTCTCTCCGAGTGGCTGAAACTCACCTACAGAGGCTGTGCTGACGTTCGCTGGGGGCGTAAACTTATGGGACCCTGTGAGACCTTGTGTTACCTTGCCGGACCTTGCCACTTACCCTTTTGTAGCCTCATTTCATTTATCTGTAAAATGGGGATCACAATTCCATGGGGTAGCTTTTGGAGAACATGTCATAATCAGAGAAGGTCTGAGCTGGTAAATGCCACAGAGGCCATCCCTTCTTTGATCAGTGGGGAAACTGAAGCCCATAGGAGAAAAGGATGCTCTTCAAACTGGTCTAGAGCCCAGCTTCCTGACCCCCACTTTGTATCCTTCCCACTCTATCAGGACTGGATCCCAGGCTGGGAGGGAGGTAGGTGGTGGGAAACTAGGTACTATATTTTTTTTTTCCAGAGGCTCTGTGTCAAAAAAAAAAAAAAAAAGAGGGCTCCCTGGCCACGGCCTGCCCCTGGAAGTTTTTATGTGCAGGTGTTTGTTGATGGTAGGAGGTGACCCCACTGTCTGCCCAGAACCAAGGAGTGATACTGCTTGGACATTGTCCGTGCATCCCCCCTGGAGATCTGGATCAAAGCTTACCCTGAAACTGTCAACACTAACCTAAAGATGTTTGTTCTCTTTCATGCCCTCAAGGGGTTTCCTGGAGTCTTCGGGGAAAGAGGACCTCCAGGACTGGATGGAAACCCCGTAAGTATTTCAAGTTTTTAGGAGCAAGACAGAGACTTGGCAACTGTGGATCAGTGGCTAGGGCACTGGTCATATACATCAGAGCCGGCAGGTTCAAACCCGGCCCAGGCCTGCTAAACAGCAATGACAACTACAACAAAAAAATAGCCAGGCGTTGTGGCAGGCACCTGTAGTCCCAGCTACATGGGAGGCTGAGGCAAGAGAATTACTTAAGCCCAAGAGTTTGAGGTTGCTATGAGCTGTGATGCCACAGCACTCTATGGAAGGTGTCATAGTAAGACTCTGTCTTAAAAAAAAAAAAAAAAAAAAGAAAAGAAAAGAAAAAAGACAGATTCAGAGTCCAAATTCGAGGGTCAGATAGACCTGGGTTAATTCCAGCTCTGTGACCTCCTAGCAGGGTGTTCTTGAACACATTACATGACCTCTCTGAACTCCAGGATCCTATCTCCTGTGCATGTCCTGCGACCTCCCCCAAGAGAGTCCCTAGTCCACTGAGTCCCTGGGCACAAAGCCTCAGCCTGCACCCCATCCTCAGGACTTCAGAAGGTTCGCAGGTCACCCTCACTGGAGAGGCCCTGCCTGCCACCATCTTACAAAACATCAGAAATGTTTATGGTCTGGCAGAGGTCTGGAAAGGCAAATGGTTTACAGGCCCTGTTTGGAGAGAGGAGCTGAGTTCCAGAAGAGTCTTCACTACAGGCATGTTTATAGCATTTGTAAATAATCCGAGGCCCAGGCTCTGTCCCATCAAGGAGCCAGGTCAGCCTGCCCTAGGGAGCTGAGTCTGCCTTTGCCTTCTCTCCCAGGCTTCAGGCTCGGGTGAGAGAAGGTATTCATTCTTGGCCTGGGGATACAGACCATGTCCAGAGCTCTTTAGAAACACCTGTCATGGTCCCCCACCTCTCCTTGGAGGTTTCTGCCTAAGTGCCTGTACCAACTATGCCCTCTGCAGAGGTGGCTGCTGAATCCACATTCAGCACCTGATTTTGTGTCAATTCAATTCCACAAATGCTCCCTGAGCCTGACCTAGCCTAAGCCAGGCTCCTTGGGAGCTTAAAGCTTTGATCTCAGAGCCAGTCAGGCAGACCTGTGTTTGAATTCTGCTATACCACTTATCAGACATATGAGCTTGGACAAATCCGTTCACCTTTCTGAATCTCAGTTTCTTACTTCTAAATCAGGAGGATCAGGATGCCAGGTTCATGAAGTTATAAACACTAACCTACTGATGTTTGCTGAAAGGAGGGCAGGCAAGGCATCAGCCCCCTACACTGGTTCCATAGGTAAAGCTATGTGAAATACTAGGAGAAAAGGGGCACATTCCCTGCCCTTGAGTTCATTGGCCACAGTCCCAGGCTGTTGCACAAGGCACAATGAGATGCATGTGATCAAAGAGGTCCTGGGTGCCCTGGAGGAGGGCACAGGGAAGGCACTTGGAAAGTCAGGATGAGGAAACAGGTGAGGGGACATCCCAGGAGAGCCTGCAGAGGAGCGGGGAAATCAGACCCTTTATATCAATATGTCACTTATAGGATTAACTGGCACAATATGTAGTGTCATTCTGGAATTTTCCAGGGGAGGCCCAGGGATGTCCAAGTGACCCTGGATGAGTCACTTCCACTCACTATGCTCTGGTGTCCTCATTTAAAGCCGAGGCTCCTGTCTATCTCTTGGTTTCCTTGGCAGCTATAGTGACACCCTTCTGTCTGGGGAGACTGGGGATGGCACCGAGGGGGGAGACAACCACCAGGGGATGTTGGCAATTCTCATTGCTAGTCACAATTTCTACAGCCCCCGATTTTTATTCTCACCTTTCTGTTTTGACCTTGAACCAGACCCCTCCACCTGTCTTCTGGTATGAGCAGGGGAAACCGAGGTTTAGAGGAGCAATCCTAAACACAGCCTCATCTCCTGATGTGCAGGCGAGAACTCTCTCCAGCTTGTCAGGGGCCCTGGAGGAGGAAACCGGAACGTGTGGGGGTTGGGGAGGGTTTCCCAAGGGTCCCTCCACCACCTTCACCTCCCAGCTGAGAGAGGAAGGTGAGGGGCCTAGTGGCCCTTAACCTGGAGCCCTCACAGCTTTGTTATTTCACTGCACATGACCTTGGTGCCTAGTACATAGTAAACACTCTGGAAGTATTAGTTATAATAACAGTAGCTATTGTTTTATTACACACACACATACACACATCACTTAAGCTCTGGAGCCTCAGTTTTACTGTCAATAAGCAAGAATGAAGTGTCCAACACCTGCACATCTCCATTACCACGGTCAGGGTTCTGCCCATTTCTTCATACTTACAATTGGAAGACACTGGATTTGCAAGGCCCAGCTCCTCATTTTGCAGGCTAGGAAAGCTGATAGCAGAGGGGGAAAGGGTCTTGTTCAAACTCAAGGCCAAGTACAGGAGGGTCACCGGACACTGTGATCAGGAACAAAGAAGGGTCGGCTCTGAAAGACACAACCAAGTGCAGTGTGGAGGGTGGCGTGAAGGAAGGGGCCCTGGAGGGAGATAGAACAAGTAACCACCCTGGTTTCTCTCTCTTGGCAGGGAGAACTGGGCCTGCCAGGGCCCCCAGGAGTCCCTGGCCTCATTGTAAGTACACGGGATACTGGGGGTGAGGGGAGGCAGGGTAGCACCAGGGCATGGGAAGCAAGCAGCAGGCCTTGCAGCCCTTCTCTCATCAAACCACAGGAGGGGCTGAGGGAACAGGACAGACTAGCCTGCGCAGGGGAACGAGGGAGGACAGCCCTGCTGTGTGACCTCAGATGGGTGACCTACCTTCTCTGAGCCTGTTTTCTCATTAGTTAAATGGGATGGGCGCTTGGAGCATGAGACTACCAATGTACTTTCACCCCTGCTGCCTGGCTATCACTCCACATGGGCTCTGGGTGGGTGATGGGGCGCCCACTGGGCAGGTCTGGAGTGGGGAGCTGGCCGGCAGAGGAGCTGAGCATCTGGAACACATTGGGCCAGCTTCTGGGTTGCCTGGGTTCAAGTCCCAGCTCCACCGCATCCTAGGCCAAGTCTCTTACCCTCTCTGAGTCTTAGTTTCCTCATCTGTATAACAGATGATAGTAGAATCCTGTAGTGGTTGCGAGGATTAAGTGAGACATCACATTTGAAGTCCTTGGCACAGAATCTGGCACCCAAAAAGGGCTAGCAGAAAATACTGGTATATTAATTATTGTTACTCCTTTTAAAAGGCCCAGCACTGAGAAAAGCCTATGTGCAGGGAGGTGGGAGGTGATCTGATCTCTGACTCTGTCCGGGCTGAGCATGCCTAGAGGACTGGTCCTATTAGCCCAAACCAGGGCTCCCTGCTGTGTCTCTAGGCACTGAGTCTTGACCTTAGGCCATCCCCATGGGCCAATGAGTGGCCAGAGTGTAACCCTACACTTTGATTTCCTCTCTGCTGTGTCCTCTGGGTCATTCCTCGGGGGCTTTGAGTCTGGGGGACTGTGGAGGGTCACGAGTTGGCTCTCCCCCAACTTGAGAGATGGGCTGTCAGCAGCTACAATAGGAAATTCTGTTCCAAGGGAGGCTGGAGGAGGCCTCAGGGCTCATGAGAGGCCAGTCCTGGGGACAGGACGCAGAGATCCCTTGTGGTAATCTGCTTCTGCTCAGGTGCGTGAGAGCCTGGGTGGGGTACATAGGTCAGAGCCGTCTGTGTCTGAATTTGGGCCTTGCTGCTTCCTGCTCTGTGAACTTCAGTTAGGAGCCTCAGGGACCACTCTGTAAAAGGGGATCATTGTACCCACTCTTATTAGGACCACAGATACACTCAGTTCAGCCTTGTCCAGTGGCTAAGAGGGCAGTTTCTGGAACCAGACCACCCAGGTTCAAATCCCAGCTTTACCACTCACCTTAATAGGAATCTTGAGCAAATTTCTGAACCTCCGTATGCCTTGATTTCTTCATCTATAAAATGGGAATAATTTTAGTACCAATTGGAGGATAGTTGTGAGGATTTAAAGGAATGAACACATTAGGAGGTGCTTAGTTACATAGTAAACACTCATGAAGTATTAGTTAAAATAGTAGTAGCTATTGTTGTTGTTATATTACACACATACATACGATGTTTTATGCCTAGTAGTAGCTGTCTGGATTGCTGAATTGAGAAGGATTTCACAGTCACATTGGAACTTAGTGAGAGAGTGCTGTAATTGATTGGTGATGTCTGCCCTGGTTGGGGATTAGGAAATGTCAACACATGAGTCATAGACTTGTTGTTCCTGATGCCCATTCAACAGGACTTTGCTAAGCACCTTCTTTGGCACAAGGTGCTGACCTAAATGCTTTGGAAAAATAAATTTCTGCCATGAGAGTTAGAGGAGTCTCTAAAAGACTTTAAGTCCAGCAGGAATCTCTTTTGGAGCATCTTGGTCATATGGTCATTAAACTGCAATTTGAACACCTCTGGTGTTAGAAACTCCCTGCTTCTCAGGAGCCCAGTTCATTTTACAGAACTCCCATTATTTGGTGTTTTCCTAGAGATCGAGCTCAAGTTGTCCTTGCTGTCCCCAAGGAGAAGATGGCCTTTCTTTGTGCTTCCCAACACTCCTTCTTCAGCCTAACCAATCCCAGTTCCCAAAGCCTTTCCAAAGGGATGTTTTTATATCCTGGCTGCCATCCTTGGCACGTGTTTCTCTCTGTCACTTTCTTGGTGTCCACTAGGTTGGGTCCCTGATAGTGACAAGAATTTGCTTTTCTAAATAAGTATAGATTCTGAAGACTTGTACTAAACCATCTCAGTTCTTGACATTCCAAATTCTTTATAAAGTTTGTTCCCACCTGTGCTGTCCTCTTTGCTGCAGTTTGTTAGGATTGCCAGATAAAATATAAGACACCCAGTTACATTTGAATGTCAGTGGCAGTCTTTAGAACACATTTATACTAAAATATCACTCATTGTTTATCTGACCTTCAAGTTTGACTGGGCATCCTATCTTTTTACTTATCCAATCTGGCAGCCCTATTCACAGTGTCTCTTAGGATAATCCTTTTTGACACATGGGAAAATTGAGGCCTTTGGTCAAGGTCACATGTAAGGCAGGGAAGGATAGAGGTCTGTTCACAGGCTTCCCAACTCCTGGTCAAGGGCACTTCTCTTCCTGCCCTCCTTCCAAGGGAGTCTGAGCTGAGGCTGAGCCCTGGCCACTCCTGTGTATCTTGTTCCCTGCATGACACCCTCCCCCAAGAACTGATCTGTTCTACCCTATGGCTCCCTCTTGCCCGTGTCTTTTTCTCGTTCCTTCACCCTTAATTCTGTTTTTGGATCTTTTCATTGCCAAGGTGAATTTCTATCTCTTCTTGTGCCTAGAGGTCACAGGGCTAGACCCGAGCCCACCAAGGCACCTCTGCTCCTTCAGTGAATGCCCCCTCCCACCTAGGTTTTTGGGAGCAGCAGCTTCTATGTCTGGGGAAAAATCTGCCTCCCCAAAGAATTGGAAAGGAAAGGAATTTTCTAACCAGGAGTTATAAGAGGAAGAGGGATTGTGAGTCACCTGTGGTTTTCCAGAGGATGTGGGTTTTTAGCTGAGCGAATGGGAATTCCATGTATTGATAATCATTTCAGTGGAGATTCAAATTTATTCAATGCTTTCTGTCTAGTCCATTGAAGGGAGGGGGGAGGTTAGGGTGGAGGGAGGGTAATGGGTGGGGCCACACCTATGGTGCATCTTAGAATGGGTACAGGCGAACCTTACTAAATGCTGAATACAAATGTCTACATACAATAACTAAGAAAATGCCTTGAAG
>CAUYPK010048772.1:0-17683 GCA_963574355.1 Loris lydekkerianus | reverse complement strand
CATGGGAGCTGACACCCAGTTCTTCCGCCATCCCACGCACTGTTTGTGATGGGTCAGTCTCCACCAGGGTCCTCAAATCCTCATCCTGGATTACTCTAGATCGACCACTTCGGGGCTCATCTTCGAGGCTAAAATTTCCGGAACGAAATTTTGCAAACCAACATCGAACAGTGCATTCATTAACACTATCATTGCCAAATGCCTGGTTAATTTTTCGGGGTGTTTCAGCAGCGCTTTGGTTCAATTTGAATTCGTAGAAAATAATTGGCTGAAAATCACTTAATGACATCATATAGTAACAGGCTGAAAAGAATAAAAAAAATTAAAAGTAGAAAAAAATGAACAGCATCAATGTATAGAGTACAAAATTCTCCATCGATCAGTATATACCATGACACAGTAGAATAAATATTTATTGCGATATGGAGCTAGAAAAACACATGACTTTAAAACGGACGAAACTTTTGAAACAACCTAATAGAACCTAAATTGTGGTTCCATTTGTCATGGGTTGATGACTAAAATGATCTGACAATTCTTTCACACGACAAGCTTCCACATACAACAATAAGTATAATCTGCATAAGGTCACTTGAATACAAATAATTGCTAAGATTATTTTATTATTTAAAAGAGTGATGCCATACATTTCCCCTAATAATAGTAGTTAGAAGGAAACCCCCCAAAGCTACCTTTTCTAAACATTTCCTATCCTATTCCTCACTAATTCTATAATGGTCTTTCTCAATTACTACCTACTATGGTTATAACATGTAAATAGTACACTAGAAACTGCATTTTAAAAATAGAATATGTCGATTAATATACATTCCACCACATATAAACAACTGAAAAATTATGCACGTAAAATTTTTTTTCTACTATAAAGTGAAGACTTAATATAATGATAAATAGAACAATTAAAATACTTTTAAGCTCATTTTAGTTTCATATTCTTTTATTTGAATGTATTTTGTTACTTTAATTTTATATAGATATGATTCCATATATTTCAAATTATATTTCATTCCTGTATATATTATAGTTAATTTGTTGCATATAACCATAGCAGTGTCATACAACAAAACAAAGTAATGCAACAATGAAATAAATCTAAATTTTGAACATAACTTTAATACCTACGAGCAAATTTAGTTCAGGCAAAACTATACAAAATATTATCTGATGGACAGCAATATGTTCCACCCTTAAAATTATACAAGAAATTAAAATCTTGGTTCTGAAAAATGCCCCAGTGCTCTGCAGGTAAAGAAGGAGTTCACCATTTCAAATAGAATAGCTCTCTCTTTATGTTCTGTGTCAGAATTTGTAAGACACTTTCATCTGCCAAAAGAAAAGACAACTAGTTTCAGTTTAAAAGAAAAGTTTGAGCACAGCTAAGCTTTCATTCAAACTTCCCTTCTTACTGATAAAAATTCTGATTGAAATTGAGCTAAACTCCCAAATCGTATAGTTAAAAGTTGGTCATTCCCTTACTCCTGGTTCAGTCTCCTTTTCTACCATAAAATATTGTAAAAATTACTCTCAAATGCCTACATTTTCTTCTGTACTCACTTTCATTGTTTCTTTATATTCTATCACAAGAAAATTGTGGGAAAAATGTGAAATGAAAAAAGAATTACTATGTGGTTCTTTCTAGTGGATCCTTAAAATTTGTGTCTGTCTTTCACTGTTTTTGAGCTATTTCATAACTCTGTAAATTGTAGGATACTAATAGAAATGCAAATTGTGTCTGTTGTCTACCTACTTGATTATTATTCTATGAATATGGACCAGTTTCGCCTGGGTTTGGAAATACATTTAACCATTCTAGTGTGATCCTTTGAAATCTCCTTTGAAGTAGTTGTGGCTTCTTCCTAGATCCCTCATGAATTAATAAATTAAACAAATCAAGAAGTTATCTTTTCAAAAAATATTATTTGTACTATCCATTTTTCAGTCCATTGCATTCAGGCTTCTACCCTTACCTCTCAAACAAAAGTGATCCTGGAATATTTCTACTTTTCTCCAAGTAATCGATGCAAAGGGCTACATTTAGTCTTGCTGAAATTTGACCTCTGTAAATTTTGGTAATATCACTGATCATTTTAGAAACTTTTTCAGCCTCTGATATCTAGAACATCGTTCTTTATTATTTTCTTTCCTACTTCCATGGTTATTTTCTCTCATAACAAATAGTATCAGCCTTATGAAATTTGTAGAAATTATGGTTTATGTTCACTTTCTGGATTTTCTAAGCTTACCATGTATATCCACAGCCATCCCAAGGTCATGTGCATGGACCATCAATGTTAAAGTTCCACATGTACATATCTTTGGCCCTCATCTGGACCAGCACTTGTACTTTTCTACAGAGTGATACTTTCTATGTTTTCTTCTTTTAATATATATAGAAAACTGCCAAATGTTTTTACTACCTCTGAAATGCTTTAGGGATTCTGAATAATCCTGTCATTTGCTTTTACCAATAAAGATTTCTGTTGCCCACCATTTCACATCAGATTGCTGTGGACTATGAAAGACCTAGATTTCACTGTTCTTGAGAGTTTACAAGTTAGGCTGACACAAATAGATTCATGGCTGCTGCCATCAGACACAAGACTCCTAGGTCAGAAACAAAGGACTTTTTACTCAGATTGAGCAAGTAGCATGACCTTCTCATTTCATGGATCCTCTTTGTTCCCCAAGATCAAGGGAGGAGGTGTGGACTTAAGTTTAGGTGGATTCTGTGTATACAGAGAGTTTGCATTATAGCTAAGGAACCTCTAGCCTTTATAAGGGCTGAAAGCAAACTTCCCCTCTCTTTGACCCAGATGGAGACATTACCTTTACAATACTGAACTGTAAACAAATCTGTTTTCTTCTAATCAGCTGGGATACACTACCTCTCACTTCCAAAACAGTTTACCATCTTGACAATATATTTGAGAAAAAAATGGCATCAGAGCCTCTGCTTACAAGATGCACAGACACATGTGCTATCTATATAGAACCAACTCTCAAAAATATATGTCCCAAATCCTTAAATAAACATTTTTGAGCTTTCGTAACTGGTTCACCCTTATTTCTTTATTTCTTTGCTGGTTCAAAGCATGAAGTGAATAAACTGTATGCTTCATACATAAGAAACTAACTGTAGAAAGTTAAACAAATTATTAATTACTACACCATGATGAGGAAGCAGAGATTCAAATGAATTCATTATAGTTTTTTTTATCTCATGTTCTTTTAGTCAAAAATTTTGGCACACTTTCTTTGCTATTTTTCCTGAAAGAGGAAGAAATTTAAAAGGAAAAATACCAACAAGCCCAGTAAACAAAGAATAGCAACATGAGGTTTTTTAACTGATAGTAAAATAATAACTGTTGAACTTTTACAGTGTTCAATGTTATTCAACAGAGAGAGGGAAATTTGTCTGAAATTATGCTACTAGTCCCCTTAACCAGATGATTATATCTAGGAAAAAAGAAAAGTTGATAAAATGAGATGATTTTCCTCTCCAAAATAAAGGAAATGCTAGTTATCACATAAAATCCTAAGCCTACATTATACTTCACACTCAATTAAGTCAGGAATATATTAGAAGGAAAGAATGAGAGAAAAGAAATCAAAGTAAGTCTTCCAGATTAAGTAGAGATGTTCAGAAAAAAAAAGTTAGAAAATATAATATATGCAATTATCTGTTGAGAAAAATCTGTGTAAGGAAGACAAATGACTATACCTCACATTTGTAATTCTTCATGAAATATTTTCTTTGGTTAAGGTGAATTTCATAATGTATTATAAGGTAGTTGAAGCCTTAAATTATTTTTGCTACTCAGTAAATTTTACTTTGAAATTGTTTAAAATGTAAGAATATAAGATTGCTTTGTAAAGCTGGGTGTGGTTGCTCACACTTGTAATCCTAGCACTCTGGGAAGCTGAAGAAGCTGGATCACCTGACCTTAGGAGTCCAAGACCAGCCTGAGCAAGAGTGAGACCCCACATCTACTAAAAATAGAAAAAGTAGCCAGGATTTGTGGCAGGCTGCTATAGTTACAGTTACTCAGGAGGCTTAGGCAAGGGGATAGCTTGAGCCCAAGATTTTGAAGTTGCTGTGAGCTATGATGCCACAGCACTCTACCCAGGGTGACAGAGTGAGACTCTGTCTCAAAAAAAAAAAAAAAATAGAAAAGACTGCTATTATTTTTTTCTAAACAGCACACATTGTCTAAGAATTTTTTTTTTAACTTTTGTGTTTATATCCAAGAATAATCTAAAAACATTACTATCAGAGTGTTCTGATCATCTGTATAGTGATCTCAAACCTACACATTGCTGTGTAATTTCAGTGTTTTAGGCTGTGTTTTTGTTAGTACTAAATAGCATGTGATTTTTTTTTTTTTTTTATTGTTGGGGATTCATTGAGGGCACAAGAAACCAGGTTGCACTGATTGCATTTCTTAGGTAAAGTCCCTCTTATAATTGTGTCTTGCCCCCAAAAGGTGTGTTGACACTGACATCCCCCACCCCTCCCTCCTTCACTCTCTCTGCCCTTCCTTTTCCCCTCCCCTATCCATCCTTCTCTCTCTCTCTCTCTGCTCTCCCCTTCCCACACCTCCCACAGTGTACTAGTTCATTAATTGTCCTCATATAAAAATTAAGTACCTAGGATTCATGCTTCTCCATTCTTGTGATGCTTTACTAAGAATAATGTGTTCCACTTCCATCCAGGTTAACACAAAGGATGTAAAGTTTCTGTCTTTTTTAATGGCTGAATAGTATTCCATGGTATACACATACCACAGCTTGTTAATCCATTCCTGGGTTGGTGGGCATTTAGGCTTTTTCCACATTTTGATGATTGCAATGTGAGCTTAAATAAACAGTATAGAGCAAGCATCCTGATGGTTAAGATTTTTTTCTTCTGGGTAGATGTCCAATAATGGGATTACAGGATCAAATGGGATGCCTAGCTTGAGGAGACAACAACCAAAGAAAATAGACAACCTACACCGTGAGAAAGTACATTTGCATATTTTGAATTGGACAAAAGCCTGATAACTATAATTTATAGAGAACTCAAATTAATCTACATGAAAAAAGCCGACAATCCCATGTGTCAATGGGCAAGAGAGATGAATAGAACCTTCTCTAAAGAAGATACACGAATGGCTGGCAAACACGTGAAAAATGCTCACCAAGCCTACTTATTAGAGAAGTGCAAATCGAAACCACCCTGAGATACCATCTAACCCCAGTGAGAGGGGCCCACATCACAAAATCTCAAAACTGCAGATGCTGGTGTGGATGTGGAGAGAAGGGAACACTTCTCTCAAAACTGCAGATGCTGGTGGGACTGCAAACTAATACAACCTTTTTGTAAGGAAGTATGGAGAACCCTCAAAAAGTTTGCTTTTTAAAACTGAAACTTATTAAAACAGTTACATTTTAATATAAAGTTGGATAAAAAATTTATTGCTTTAGAGGATTATCATGAACGGAAAAAATAAAGAAGACCCAGAGAAAGCATTAATGTAAACATTAAATATCAAGTATATAGCTTAAGGAATATTAAAATTTATATAAATCAAAAGCAATGCTAATATTCTACAAAGACTCTCGCCACAAAATGCAGGTTCTTTCATTGGAGAAAAAAGGTGTTTAATTTTGGTAAGAAGCTTAATAAAATAGAGGAAACAACTTTCGTTAAAGTTTTATGTTAAGATATGGAAAATTGAAAGGGTACAAATTCAAATCTCTCTAATCCCATAGTTCAATAGATGATAGGAAAAATATGGAAATAGTGCTTTTCAAAAAATTTTTATACATGTCAACAAAATATGCAAAGAGTTGAGAAACAGACAGAAGTCAGTCTTTTTTCCAATGGCACAGGAATAAATTTAAAATAAAAGTATATTTTCAAATGCATTATTTTAATTTTTCCTGTACCCCAGAAGCTTTTGATAACAAGAGCCTTTAGAGAGTGCATTATTATTATAAGTGAGAGATAGGAATTCATGTTCACTCCTAAATACTCTACACAGCAGTGATAAGAACACAAATAGAGGGTAAAAAAATAACGGTGTATATTTGATGACAATTTACTTGGAACCCTCACAGTCTAGGATGATCAATTAGGGAGACTTCATATCACAATGTGGCTGCCATTGTCTTCCTTTCCATTCAGTTGATGCTTTCATCTCTCAATGGCTAAGGCTCGGTGGATACTATAAAAAATTCTAAGAAATAAAATTATAATATTATATACAAATTACTTCTAAATATTATAGTGGTTAAAAGACATGCAATCTTTGATTTAAAAAGGAATTAGTGGTATCCTGATTGAGTGTATATTTTGGTTAACTAACTAAAACATGCATTAACAAACTAAGACAAACCTTGAGAATCCACTCATGACATGGAATATATGTTCTGAATATCAACTCACATCATATGATATAAATATCTATAAGGATATGTCTGCAGTATATGCCCTAAAAGGTGTAGTGTGTTTCTGTGACTGTGTCCATTTGTAAGATCTACCTTTGACTCATTTTACTGTCAATGATCTCAATCTAAATGTCAATAAAGTGATTAATGCTATTATTCAGGAAGTTGCTTCTAATTTCATGAGAATTTACTATACCTTTAAGATACCTTCAAATAATCAGAGAATTAGAGATTAATCAGAGAAAAATTAATCTAAGAAAAGGAGTCTAATAGTTATTAATTTAACTGGCCAATGAATAGCCCCGACAAACACCAATAACCTTGTCCAAAGTGTCATCCTCCACCTGAGTGCTAGTGTAAATTTCTGTTGCATTAATAGCTCATCAATTACCAACTCTTGTCTTTGATTTTAAATTGAAATCTTTATTGTGATAATTGCGGAGTCATTGGTAGCTTTAAAAAAAAAATGCTTAGAGTTTCTGTGTACACTTCCCCTCAGTGTTTCCATTGATAACTTTGCAAAGTTACAGTGTACCACAACCAGGATATTCATCGCATTGATCCAATCCATGGATCCTATTTATGTTCTCTCAGCATTATTTGTTCTCATGTATGCATATGTATATTTAAGTCTGTATAATTTTAACTCATGGGTTCATACATGTGTCTACTACCACAGTGAAGATACCATTGAATAGTTGCATCACTACAAGTATACTTGCCTCTCCAACTTCTCACCTCCTGCCCTCAAATATCCTTTTGCAGTATTCTTGATTCTAAATTTCCAGTCTCTTTATCTTTCCCAATGCATTAAAAAAAAATGCAAATACAATTATGTAACTCCTGTAAGCTACTCCCATGTAAGCAGATTCCCTCAGTCCTTGATTTCCTCTGTATCTAAACACTGGATAAATGTTGCACAGTACTGAAACATAAAATTTGAACAAATTTTTGTTACAGCTTATTAATCATATAAACAAGAAATTTAACAATTTTTCTGCTTACTCTCTTAAGATATATTCAGTGACAATTGAATCTTATCGATGAATTTGGCAGTCCCCATAGTCACTCAACTGCAAAATTTAAAAGAAACTAATAGAAACCTCTATCCCTACTTTGATTTTATATTTAGAAATAATAAACAAAATGCCTCCCAGCTCTTGCTTCTCAAATTCATATCACTATAGACACAGCCTGATGACCCAAGTAAAAAATCCAAAGAGACAGATCTGCAAAAGTAATACTATTCACCCAAGATGTCCCTCAGACCGTTGGAGGGCCAGACCATAGTTTAAAAAAAAAAAAAAAAAGATGAACAAATTCCTATGCACACTGCACATGTCTTATTTTAAAGTAAAGAAACAAAATGGGAACAAATACAATCACACTGCCTCATGCAGCCCACGGGCCGTAGTTTGAGGAACCCTAGATTACTGATGAATTCATTACTGATTCATTATTC
The DNA here is from genome assembly GCA_963574355.1 of Loris lydekkerianus. Taxonomy (NCBI): domain Eukaryota; kingdom Metazoa; phylum Chordata; class Mammalia; order Primates; family Lorisidae; genus Loris; species Loris lydekkerianus. The sequence continues at coordinate 9,768 of CAUYPK010048772.1, read as the reverse complement.
ATTAGGGATGGAGGTAGTTACTTCACTTTGCCTATTTTGTATTGATTAAATTCCACATTAAAACACATCATGTATATGACCATACCACTTCAAAACTGCCACACCTTACTAATCGAAAACACTTGTCTCTGGTAAAGAGAGTAATCTCTCTGAAATCATGGAATAGTTAAACATGTAGATCTGGTCAAGCGATATTGCCCAGGTTTTTAATTAAACACTAATCTAGGTGTTGCCATTAAGGTGTTTTGTAGATGTGGCTAATTCTATAATCAGTTGATTTTAAGATTACCTTTGATAAAGTGGGTGGGCCATCCACTTGGTTAAAGCCTTACAAGCCAAAACTAAGGTTTCCTATAGAAGAAGAAATTCTGCCTTAGGAATGCTGCATGTGTTCCTGCCTGAGTTTCCAGTCTGCGAGCCTGCCCTACAGAAGCCTGGCCAGTCCCCGGAATCCTGTATCCTGTGAATCAATTCCTTAAAACCATTCTCTCTCACTCTCACACACACATACCATAATGGTAATCATTTCTCTGGAGAACCTGACTGATCCAATGGCATTTATTAACAAAATATGCATATATCTAGCATATGGAAACCAACCTTATACTTCTAATAGACCGGTGATTTTGTCTCACTAGATTACTTCATTCTTCTTTCATTGAGTTTGGTTCATGTAGGTTTGGTTGACTAGTTGGAAATGAACCTACCCTTGTTTCCAATGTTAGGATTAGATTGTTCCAAACCTATCCGTCTAACTCAACATGCCCAACACCGCTCACATTCACCATAGGAATAGTTATGAAGATGGTTACCTCACTTTAATTTATTTAAATCCATATTAAAACAAGCCAACATCTCATCACTTGCTCAACCACTTGAGGTCTCTGCTCAAATGTTACCCTATTGATGACATTCCACTGCCTTCTATAAAAGCACCATAAACCCAATCCTCTGGCACATTTAATCTCATAGCCTTTTGCTCATTCAGCAATAACATACCATTGTCTTATTTGATGTTTTTCAGTCTTTCACATAAAACATAACCTTCACGATGTTCACAGCCATCTTACTAGAATCTGTAAGGGTAGATGACACCCAGTGAATATTTATATAGCTTGAGGAATGAAATATATGCGACTGGCCCCATCGTTAAGGCATCACATTTGAAACCCAAGTCAAATTTTCAAAGCATTCACAGAGGATTTTGTCTTAGCTTTAAACTAATTCAATCATATTAACTGAATGTTCCTTAGCCACATCTTTGACTGTTTCTTTTCATTTCTTTTACTTTTTCAGCTCTCATAGAAAACAGTTACATAAGCAACTCCAAAATAGGATGCTTATGACTTTTTTCCTATAGTTGATGCTAAAAATAAGTTTTGCTTTGGAAGTATTTACATGAAAAAATGACACTTTGTTAAAGAATTTACAAGTATGATCTGGTACTGAAATTGACCATTTTACCACCAAACTGAGTGTTATAAAATCGAAGTTGTGAAATCACACCATCTGGGTATAACTGTAGATTTATATTAATTTCACCCAGGGCATGAGTGTTCTCTCTTTTTTGGTTTCCTCATTCTGCCTAGATCTACAGCTGCTCATTGGCAAAGGAAACCACCTCATCTCTTGCCTGGGACCTGGTCCTTCCACTTCCTGTCTCCTTTACACCCTCTCTCAACTAAGAGAGGTAGAATTTTTTTTTTTTAACGTGGCATTGGAAATTATGAGCACAAGTCAAATTAATAACTCTTCAGCCTCATGACAAATTTGGTCATCTATCTTCAGTTACAAGAACACAATTATAGATGGTGTTTGAACCTCAGCGACTTAATCAAAAGGCTGCCAGGGAAGAAGGGTGCCCCTGATAAGGACCCTTTCCTTCAGTCATATTGTGCCCAGCTGCAATCATTCAGGAAAGGATATGCTCTGAAAAGCCCAGCCTGCAGCTGGATAGAAGCATAAATATCTTGTTACCTTTATAGTGTCTGGGATTTATGAAGCTTTGAGAATTCAAGTGAATTACAAGAATAAAATTTGTTGCTTACTTTTTACCACCTGCAGCAACCTCCGTCAAGTTTTGTAAATAACATGCAGTAGGATGTTTTGAAAATAGCATGGACTTTGACCAATGGAATATGCTTAAAATAAAATACACACATAAATGTTCTAGAGAAAATGGGGAAAGTTAAAAGTTAACTTTTTTAACATCTTTCAGTTTTTAGCCATATTAGTAAAGTGAGTAAGTGAAAGTGCAGGGATATTAACTTAACCACGACTAGGCTCCATAGAAAAGGCAGTGCTAACACATATCAGACGAGTTCAGTGTTGAATATTCTAAAGACGTGGCCAACCCAACCTTTTCTATATGCAAAACTAATATTGTCTCTTTATATACTGACAAAATTTCCTTGAAAATATGATACATTCAAAAATGTTATTCACATCCAGTATACTTTTTGCTCTATGATGACAAAGAATCAAGTTATATAGATCTAATATCAGGGTACAATAAATAGGCAAAATAAAACAGCTATTTAAAGCTAGATATTCTGCATATTTCCCCAATTATCATCAAGTAGTCTTTGTAAAATATCATTTGTTTGTTTGAAACAGAGTCTCACTCTGTCATCCTGGGTAGAGTGCCATAGCCTCATAGATCACAGCAACCTCAAACTCTTGGGGTCAAGTGATCCTTTTACCTCAGCCTCCCAAGTAGCCTGTACTACAGGCACCTGCCACAATACTAGGCTACTTTTTCTATTTTTAGTAGAGATGGGGTCTTATTCTTGCTCAGGTCAGTCTCAAACTCCTGAGCTCAATCAGTCCATCTGACTCAGATTCCCAAAATTCTAGGATTACAGGTATGAGTTGCCACCACATCTAGTTTCTTTGTAAAATATTCTTATGTTCTGATACATGAGTTCATATATTTCTTGTTATTTTAATTCATACATGGATTTTAAGCTAAAAGCAATATAAGCATGAATATATAATTTCTTAACATTATATAATTCTATGAATGTATAATACTGTTTTATAAAGTACACTCCATTATTTCTTGGTCCCAGGAGAACCCTCCACCATGTAGGAATACCTTGGTCAAATAAATTTGGCAAAATATTGTTGTTTTATCCTTCCAATGGAAACTCATGACATACTTTAATGTGAAGGGAGTGGGAGATATTATTTAACTCAGTGTTTTCCAATTTATTTAAGGATAAGACAGAGGCAAAGATGGAATTTTGAAGCTTCTTTAAAAATAATATTTTTCAAACATTCTTTGAGAAATAGCCTAACTTCGAAAGTACATGTTAGCGAATGTCTCTTTCTCTCATTCTACTCTCCCATTAGTGAAATGCATTTTGGAACTGCTATTTCTTTTTGATTTCTCTTTCAAAAAATATAGCAAAATAATCTTGTATAGTAGTATATTATTATTTTGTGGACATACTACAACAGTCCCTACCCCCAAAACATGGCATAGCTTATAGCACATAAATCATCTGTGTTAACAAGACTTAGTTGTTTATTACAGAAAGTTCTGCCTAAGAAAGTTAAGATTGTAAAATAATAAATAATTTTACACCGTTTTAGAAAATTCCTGCTGACCTATTTATTAAAGATAGCATTCTGCTCACATTAGTAATCAGTTGAGTTAGCATAAATAATTTACTTGCCAAAATCCTTTTTCCAAAACCTTTACTTTGCTATGTACACCAGTCCAAATTATTTTCTCTTAAAGTTTCCAGTACTGATCAGTCACCTGCCTTGAAAAACTCACTTTAAACCAAGTCCTGCTCTCAAACTGTGTAAATACCCGTTTGACCTCCAACTTCTAAAGGCACTGCTAATACTCTTGCCACGGTATTCTCCCTAAATGCAAGAAGGGTTAATCTACTCAGTTTTCCTTTATTAACAAATCATGCAAATCATTAACAAGCTTTCTGATAGTATTTTTGGAAGTTCAACTGAATTTAATTATTCACTATTTATAAAACAGAGAAGATATCATCAAAGATATGCACATGTGACTCACCAATTATTTCAAGAATTCTTTTTTTTTACACTTCACTTCCAATCCCTTTAGTTTCAAAAAAATTAAATAACCTACATATGCTTCCATTGTAGAAAATCAATTATATTAGAACATCAAATACATATCTGCGTTAGTCCCTGAATGAACTACATAAACATTTCTATGTGGAATTTAGAGGATGGTGGAATGGCAGGCGTTAAAAGGGAAATAAACCAAGGCATATGTGAAGACAAAATTTATCAGTGCAATGACGATCAATACAAAACAAAATGGGAATGAGAATGGTTGCGAGATCATTTTAGATTATGGAAGTCCAGGAAGAATTTTCCAAGAAAATAAAATTTAAGATTTGAAGAACGAGAAATAATTGCCAATATTGAGGCAAGAAGAAGGAGCATTATAGCATCTGAAATAACACGGGTTCTGAGGTATAAAAAACAAACCAAAACAAAAACAAAATTACTAATATATTTAAGGAACCAACAGAGGGCCAATGTATTTAGGCATAAATCATAGACAGGACAATTTCACAGCTACAGGAAAATGGATTAGAGTAGCAAAAAACTTGGATTACATTTTACATATTATGGTAACATTTTGATGATAGGAGATTAACATGATCTGATTTATGTTTTCAATAGCAAAGTCTACTTAATGGGTGAAAAATGAATTTGAGAACGTCAGGAAAGCACGTGGGTAGTCCACTAAGAGGCTACTAAAATTGTCCTCAGGAGATACCAGGTAGACTTTGATTGAAGCAGTGGCCATCAAAACAGAGAGAAGTGGCACTATGTCCCAATACATTTTATTGTTAAAACCAGTGGGCTACAACAATAAATGGGACATTAGTAAGAAAAAAGGAAAAGAATGATGTCTAAAATCTTAATGAGCAACTGAGTAGATGAATGTATTGAAATATTCTTCTTTAAATAACTGGCATGGTAGTCCATGTAACTTGAGTTTGATCGCCTGGATCGCCTCTCTTCAATAAGGTAAAATCTTTTTTTTTTTTTTTTTTTTTTTTCCACCTATTCTCTGATAAGCATCATAGTTGCATTCCAGGCCTGGTGGTTCACATGGAAGAAGGAAATACTAAGTATTTCTTGGGCTATTAGTTTCATCTGTCTTCCTATTTTAAAAGTTAAAATTGCAATAAAATTAAATTAAGGATTTGCCTTATAAATCAGGTTAACCCTTTTTAATAAAGTTATATAGTTTATCTCTGTAAAAAGAAATAGAGTCAATATAGGGGCCATTAGAACTTTTACATAGAAGCTATTAACTAAGACTAATTGAAGAATTAGATGCTCTAGTCTGGAATTTAGAACCCTAAAATTTTTGCTCAAAAGAAATATTTTTAAATTAGGTAAGAAAATAACACAGATAGCCACGAACAATACAAGTTTGTTAAAACTTCCAGGGAATATTAGCATAGACTATTCCCTAACTATGACTTTCTACTGATAAAATGTACAAATCTTGGAAATCCATTAACCAATTAGGAAGTGTCCATAAAAGTTCCATGCCCATGGAAAGTGCCCATGAAATATTTAAAAATGGGTGGCACCTGTGGCTCAAGGAGTGGGTCAAGCCCAGTCCTCACCAAAACTGCAAAAAAAGAAAGAAAGAAATATTTAAAACTAAATTTTAACCAAAATGCAGGAAAAAAAAAATGGTAGGTAAGAAAATGCTGAGTAACTAATTGGAGGTGACGTGACATTTATTTACTAATTAGTTTTCAAAACCCGCTTTAACCTTTCTGTGTCCCAGTTAACTTGTGAGGTATAGTCTTACATCCTCACATGACAAGAAATGATACAATTGAATTACACCCCGTGCCTTGCCTAGCACTTGAGAAGCACTGAAATCATTGCAAATTAAATAATAAGTAACTCAGTCAATATTTCATTTACTGCTTCACAGCTGTTGAAAGAGTTACTCTTAGGAGATGGTATGTTGGAAACAGGAGTCAAACTCACCATTTCCAGAACATTGAAAAAAAATTCTAGTTTGGAAAAATGTTCTGTACTAGTAAAATACACATATCACATAGAAACTCTTTTTTCCCCCCAAATTGGTTCTTCCATGTTTCTGATATAAAAATATTTAATAAACAACACACATGGAATATAAGAAGCATGTGAATATCATGTCCCTCCCTTTACTTATCTGAGTCCTAAAAGATCTTAGGACCATCCTAATTCTCCCTTTGTTTAGAAGCAGGAACTTTTCCAGAATATCACAATTTAGCATGGCTGTTGGTATGGACATGAGCCCACAGCAGAAGCAGATTCTTGAAGTGGGACTTGTCTGTGAGTCCTACCGAGCCAGCATCATTCAATACAACAAAGTAAGTATTTGGGCTTCATATCCTAAGTGGTAGATAAAGAGACTAATTTAGAAAACTTAGAAGAAGTGAGGCAAAAGATACAGGGGTTAGCAAGAATTCCTAAGCCCTTTGAGAATAGAGAAAAATTTCAAATTCAAAATTAAATGAGATAAAAATAGAATATTAACATTAAAGCTTTTTATTTGTATAAATTTGTGGAGTATCAGTGTAATTTTGTGACATGCATGGACTGTGTATTAGCGAAGTCAGGGTTTTTAGGTTATCCATTACCCACATTACATGCATCACATGTACCAGGTTAAGTCAGGTAAATCACTTCTTATCATTGACCCTCTGTCCCACGTCTTCAGCCTTCAGAATCTCTAATGCTCAGCATTCTGCTCTCTATATCCAGGTGTACATATTATTTAGCCCACACTTATAGGTGAAAACACATGCCATATTTGTCTTTGTGTCTTACTTGCTTCACTTAAGATAATGGCCTCCAGCTTCATCTATGTTTCTGCAAAAGACATTATATTACATATTGTTCCATTCCTTTTTATGGTTGAGTAATACTCATGGTATATGCCTACAAAATTTTCTTTATGCAGTCACCAACTGATAGACACTTAGACTGATTCCATATATTTGCTATTATGAATAGTGCTATATTAAACATATGAGGGCAGGTATTTTTGTTATAATTTCTTTACCTTTGAGTGGATACTATGTAATGGGATTGCTATATAGAATGGTGGTTCTATTTTTAGTTCTTTCAGAAATCTCCATACTGTTTTTCATGAAGGTTGATAATTATAAAAAATTAAAAAGTAATCAAACTGGAGAAAAGCAAACCAAAATCATTTTTTAAATGAATTGATTTTGCATGACTAAATAGAAACACTTTTTTAAATAAAATGGGTATTAGATGTTAGGATCAATTATCCAAAGAACTTTCACTATGGATAGGTTTGATCAACAATTGATGTTAATTTATATTTCTCCACTTTGCTAATAGAATTACACTGTGTGGATAGATACAAAACATTGATCCCTATTTCATTTGATTCAGTTATTAGTTTAAGACACTTTAATCTATTTAACTGAAAAAATAATAATATTATATTTGTTTTTTTAAATAAATTATCCCCAGTAGTAAAAAAAAAAAAAAATACCGAGGGCAGATACAATCTTAATAAGTTCACCAGGAAGACAAGATGGTTAACTGAAGCCAGCTTTCCCCAGAGGCTCTCATCCAGAAGGAGAGTTAAAGGACAGAAATTTAGCAATTAACCTGGTGGACTTGAGCTGTACCAAGAGAGAAGGTTGAAGAACACACATCAACCCCACTGAGGCAAGCTGCAACCCCAAGGATACAAGCAAAAGGTACAGAATCCATCACCAAGTGGATGGGAGTTCCCTCCCCCATGAGAACAGCTCAGAGTACCCCGCAAACAAACGAACAGAGTTCAAAGGACCTCCCACTACACTCCATGGGAGAGACCCTCTAAAAACTGGACCTACCTCCCCTACTAGGGTGCCACGGCATTCTCCTGCCAGGCATAAAACTGTATAAAACTGTATATAATCTCTACCTGCAACTCTGAGCTCCCAGCACTCACCTACACTCTCACTCTGAGGTCTGGAGGCCTGTCCCCCAGGAGTCCAGATTCTTGGGTGATTTCTCGAGGTGTGTGGACAGTGCCTAAACTGCACCTGGTCAGTGCTGACTCTAGGGCACAGGAGCAAGGAGAGGATGGTTGGCTGAGAGGGAACCACACTAGAGCAGCAGTGCCCTGAGGCATGGAGCAGCAGCTGTCTTTTAGCAACAATAGGGCTCACTCCCAGACATTCTGAAGCCACACCCCCTATCTCCCTGGGCAACCGGAGGAGGCCAGGCATCTACTCAGGTGGCAACTACCACAGAACAGATCTGAGACGGAAACACAGGCCCTGTGAGTAAAGGGTTTGCCTCAGGTGGTTCCGGCCTGGGTGGAGCACAGGGACTAGAAATACACTCACAGATGCGGGAAGTTCCCAGAACAGGACTGACCCAGAGGACCACTTTACTGAGCCTAAGATGCACCTAACCCTCAGGGTATCATCAGCCTATAGACAATGGAAGACATCAGGCTAGAACTGACAGGTAACCAAATACAAACCTGCAGGAGCAAAGATAGGGCCTGAGGCGCAGGCTCTGGGAACTTAAAACAGCTTCTCTTCTGCAAGAGAATTTAGCAGAAACAGAAACAAATTCCCGCAAAGTTGTTCTGTTCTGTTCTGTCAGTAACATCAATTAGGGGCGGGGCTGGAACTGAGTGAACACCCCACAGCCTCTATCAAGCGCCCAAGGTTGTCAGGCCTCACCTCCTACTGCTAGACAGAGGCAGAGTGCAGCAGCCTGGCTGAAAAGAAATATATTTCCTTGTGATTCAGGCAGGTGCAAACCTCTGGAGTTCGGTTCACTACAGGCAACTGGGTCAGCCAACTGCAGGGCTATCAGTGACTGGGAATGAAAGAGGTGCAAGGTGGGGAAGGAGGCACCAACCTTCCCAGACTGATCTATTTGATAGGTGACTCCACGCAGCACTGGAGCAAGCCATATCAGAGTAGTCACCAGACCCCTGTGATCCAGTTGCCAGAGGCCTTTTAAACTCTTCCACCTGAGACAGGTGCTGACTGAGACAATTGATTTGGACCTTTTCAACTGAGCCAATTGCCCAAGGACTATTCAGGTGGTGCCCTGGGTATATGGTTGTAGGAAGGTTTAATTTTCCTTTTCCAATTGTTGCCTGTGGTGGGCAAGGTGACTTAATTGCTGGTATTTCTCCACAGCTGAGACTTCAACCCAGAGTAACTGTTTCACTAGGGTCGAACAGACAACAGCTAAAAACAAGACAGAACCACTTAGCCCCACCACACAAAACAGGGCCCTAGTTTCTCAGGCCATAGCACTTTACGGGTCCTTGACAAAGCTCTAGGGAAAAAATAAAATGGTATAAAACAATCATGGGGTGGAATCAGCAGAATAACTCTGGTAACATGAATAACCAGAATAGATCAAACTTCCCCAAGGAAAGATATGGCAGATGTAACTGAAGATCCCATGCATAAACACTGGGCCAAGATGGCAGAAATCGAATTCAGAATTTGGATTGCAAACAAGATTAATAGAATGGAGGAAAATTTGGAATTAGAAATTCGAGCAGCAATTCAAAAGTCGGAATTAGAAATTCGAGGAGAAATTCAAAAGTTGTCTCAAGAACTTAAGGAATTTAAAGACAAAACAACCAAAGATTTTGACGCACTGAAGCAAGAATTTGCAGCCCTCAAAGATCTGAAAAATACAGTAGAATCCCTCAGTACCAGAGTGGAGCAAGGAGAAGAAAAAGTTTCT
>CAUYPK010048769.1:0-24534 GCA_963574355.1 Loris lydekkerianus | reverse complement strand
TTGCTTAATTTAGATGAGAAAATAATGTTTAATTTTGTTGGTATAATCATGCTTTTAAGAAAACTATATTTTTAATCTTAAAAAAAAATCACAGTAGGCTTTTTTCAAATAACATATTTTTAAAGATTTCCAAGAATTTTTTTTTTTTTTTTTTTTTTTTTTTTTTTGAGATAGGGTCTCACTAAGTCTCCCTCGGTAGAGTGCTTGGGCGTCATCGTAGCTCACAGCAACCTTAAACTTTTAGGCTTGAGCAATCCTCTTGCCTGAGCCACCTGAGTAGCTGGTACTGCAGGCATCTATCACAACTGATCTGGCTAATTTTTCTTTTTCTTTTTCCAGTTTTTGGCTGGGGTTGAACACGCCACCTCCGGCATGTGGGGCCGGTGCCCTACTCCTTTGAGCCACAGTTGCCACCCTGACCTGGCTAATTTTTCTGTTTTTAGTAGAGATGGGGGTCTCTCTCTTCCTTAGGCTGGTTTCTAATTCCTGAGCTCCAGCCGTCCACCCACCTCAGTTTCTCAGAGTGCTAAGATTACAGGCATGAGTTGAGGCAGGTGGATGTCTTAATCTTAGGAGTTTGAGACCAGCCTTAGCAAGAGCTAGACCCAGTCTCTACTAAAAGTAGAAAAATTATCTAGGCATCTATCTGTAGTCCCAGCTATCCAGGAGGCTGAGGCAGGAGGATCACTTAAATCCAACAGGGTGAGATTGCTGTGAACTATGATGATGCCACAGCACTCTACACAGAGGAACAGAATGAGACTGTCTCAAAAAAAAAAAAAATAGCTGGGTGCAGTGGCTCACACCTATAATCCAAGCACTTGGGAGGCTGAGGCTGGTGGATTGCCTGAGCTCACAGGTTCAAGACTAGCCTGACCCTGTCTCTAAAGATAGCCAGGTGTTGTGGCAGGCACCTATAATCCCAGCTACTTGGGAGGCTGAGGCAAGAGAATCACTTCAGTCCAAGAGTTGAGGTTGCTGTGAGCTGTGACACCACACACTCTACTGAGGGTAACCAAGTGAGACTGCCTTTTAAAAAATAATAATAAAAAATAAAAAAGTCTGACATCCGTAGCTCAGTGGTTAGGGTGCTGGCCACATATACCCGAACCCATCCTGGGCCTGCTAAACAACAATGATGATAACAACAAAAAAATAGCCAGGCATTGTGGTGGGTGCCTGTAGTCTCAGCTATGTGGGAGGCTGAGGCAGGAGAATTGCTTAAGACCAAGAGTTTGAGCTTGCTGTGAGCTGTGACTTCACAGCACTCTATCGAGGTGACATAGTGAGACTCTATCTCAAAAAAAAAAAAAGAAAGAAAGAAAGAAATTTTAGGCTAGATTAGGCTAGATGCAATGGTTCCCATCCATAATCTTGGCACTTTGGGTGGCCAAGGCAGGAGCATCACTTGAGGCCAGAAGTTCGTGAGATCCTGTCACTACAATAAATAAAAAAAATAGCTGGGTAGGCTGGTCTATGTCTATAGTCTCAGTTACTTGGGATGCTGAGGCAGGAGAATCACTTGAGCACAAAAGTTCAAGGCTGCAGAGAGTTTTGATGACATTACACTCTAGCCTGGGCAACAGAGTGAGGCCCTATTTCAAAAAAGAAAAAAGAAAGAAATTTTAACTTACTACATATAAGTTATATTTTGCATAAATCAAATTTTATATATAATTTGAGATTTCCCAAGGCCACCTGACCTCCCTTTTAAAAAATAATTTGAAGATTTGACTTAATTAAATACCACTCTCTTACTTGGAAATGATCAAAAGCTTCTCACTGAGAATAAATTTTAAATTAATTATCCCAGCCAAAAATATCCAACATGATCTAGCTCCTACCTGTCTTTCCAACATTATTTCTTGGTATTCTCTCTTTGACTTATACTGCTTCTATACTGTTAATTTTCATCTTTCCCCTGGTGCCTGGAATATCATCTGCCTCTCCCATTTATTTGTATATATATGTATTCATATATATATATATATATATACACATTTATTATGAATATACATACATACCTCTTCTCTATTTTTTCATGGCTAACTCATCATCCATTATGTCTCAGCTGAAATATAACCTCAAAGGGTTATAGAACACTCTGCTTAATTAGACCCTAATTACATGCCCCTATCTCATTTCTTTTCCAGTACTTTTTCTGAATCTTCACCTGGAATATAACCTTAATAAGGCTCATGTTCTATTCACCATTATGTCGTTAGTGCCTAGCACAGTCCAAAACAGAATAGGAGCTCAGTAACCATGTGAACTACTAAATGACAGATAGTGTAAAATAGTTACGTAATACTCTTATTAGGGGAAAGTTAATATTTAGGTGAACAAAAGTATATCAGGCATCTGTACATAAAAGTACCTCAAATAGTTACATTCTAATTAGATATATTTTTACATATATGTTTTGAAATGGAGACTGAAAGGTAAAAAACAGAGCAGCAGTTCTTTTTTTTTTTTTTTTTTTGAGACGGAGCCTCAAGCTACCCCCTGGGTAAGAGTGCTTTGGCATCACAGCTCACAGCAACCTCTAACTCCTGGGCTCAAGCAAGTCTCCTGCCTCCGCCTCCCAAGTAGCTGGGACCATGGACGCCCATCACAACGCCCAGCTATTTTTTGGTTGCAGCCATCATTGTTTGGCAGGCCCAGGCTGGATTCAAACCCACCAGCTCAGGTGTATATGGTTGGCACCTTAGCCACTTGAGCCACAGGCGCTGAGCCCAGAACAACAGTTCTGACAGGGCCACCACATCTCCTGCCTGAGAGTGATATCTAATTTCAAGTCTCATTGGAGTGAATAAAAAATTAAGAAACTCTTATAGATATGGCTGGGAAAACAACCTAGGTAGATAACATGAATTGAAAAATAGATGATGAATGTCCTAGCAAGCTTATGGCAAGAGCATATTACAACACATAATTAGAAACTGAAAGCCACCTTTCTGGGAGAGATGCCTTTTGTGCCAGAGGCTTTTAACCTAAATATAAGCTGTTTGTAGTTTTCTTTATGGTGCTTAGAAATTTTATTTTTTCAGTGTGTGTGTATTTTGTTGGAATATTTTGAAGTTGCAAAGCTTTCTAAATGTGATGATCACTATCTCTATAATTTGTGTTTCGTCTAATTTTCATTGTCACTCTAAATCAGGTAATTTTTATCTTTGTAGATATTTGGCTTCCTGTGGTATACTGATGAGCAGAACTCTTCCACTACATACCTCAATTTTGCCTAAGGAGATATATGCAAGAACTTTATTCAAAATCGCTGCACCATTAATAAACAAAAGGAAAGAATATTCAGAGAGGAGAATTTTAGGGTTTGTATATAATATAAATTCTACTAAAAAAAACAAGTTCACAATTTTCTGTGCAGAATCATGCCTCCTTCTGGCTTATGTTCTTATAGATTAAGATCTGAGTTTTCTAGGTTGACCTTTTCATAGCCATTCCTGTTTTATAAATATGTGTTGGATGAATATAATTATATAGTAACTATAGTATAGATTTAAACCTTGATATGTAAGAGAAATTATTTATGACTTGTGTTTTTGTGCACTTTTTTTCTATAGTGGAAACATTAGGCCGTAGTTGATGTGGCTTTGTCACATACATGCATACATAGATAAGTACATGCATACGCACTGAAGCTCCTAAACTAGAGCAGGCATTGGTAAGCTTTTTTTTTTTTGAGACAGAGCCTCAAGCTGTCACTCTGGGTAGAGTGCTATGGCATCACAGCTCACAGCATTCTCCAACTCCTGGGCTCAAGCGAGTCTCCTGTCTCCGCCTCCCAAGTAGCTGGGACTACAGGTCCCACAATGCCCGGCTATTTTTTGGTTGCAGCCATCATTGTTGTTTTGGTGGGCCCCGGTTGGATTCGAACCCGCCAGCTCAGGTGTGTGTGGCTGGTACCTTAGCCACTTGAGCCACAGGCACCGAGTTGGTAAGCTTTTTCTTAAAGGGCCAAGTAGTACATGTTAGGCTTTGTGGGGCATAAGGACTGCTGCTCTGTCATGGTATCCCAAAGACAGACATAAATAATATGTGAACAATTGGACATGACTATGTTACAATAAAACTTTATCAGAATTCGCCCCTGATCTAGGTGTATGTACGGCAAAGGAAAAACACACTGCAGTTCTGTTAAACTAGGAATACACCATCTTGCCATATGGGATTTTCTACAAGGAGATCTTAATTCCAGCAGGCCGTTAAATGTTTACATGAAACTTTGTAAAAGTACATTTCATTTATTTTATTTATTCACTTTTATTCTTCTGATTTTTCTGTAGTAAAAGACTTATAGCTTTGGTCACTAACTTTTTTTTTTTTTTTTTTTTTTTTTGCAATTTTTGGCCTGGGCTGGATTTGAACCCACCATCTCTGGTATATGGGGCTAGCACCCTACTCTTTTGAGCCTCAGGGGCCGCCTTTGGTCACTAACTTTATCTGTATTACTAGCTAGTCACAGTATTAGTCGAAATCATGTTACTAGCTATTCAGATAATACCCCCAATTTTTTTCTTCTTTATTAAAGTTAAAATGGGTGTTCCCTCTCAATGGGTAATTTTCTTCTAAATAGGGAGTCCGGAACCCAGCAGTCTCCATCTAACTTTTTTTTTTTTTTTTTTTTTTTTTTTTTGAGACGTAGCCTCACTCTGTCACCTTGGCTAGAGTACAGTGGCAGCTAGAGTGCATTGGTGTCGTCATAACTCACTTCAGCCTCAACTCCTGACCTCAAGCAATTGTGCCTCAGCCTCCTAAGCTGCAGGGGCTGCAGGCATATACCACCAAACCCCGTTATTTTTTTTCTATTTTTAGTAGAGACAGAGTCTGGTTCTTGCTCAGTCTGGTCTCAAACTCCTGAGCTTAAGCAATTCTCCTGTCTTGGCCTCCTAGAGTTCCGGGTTTGCAGAAATGAGCCACCATGCCTGGTCTCTATCCAACTTTTTACTTCTACAATTCCCTAATTTAACACTTAGCAGTGTTGGGTGGCGCCTGTGGCTCAGTGAGTAGGGCACCGGCCCCATATACCAAGAGTGGCAGGTTCAAACCCGGCCCCAGCCAAATTGCAACAACAACAACAAAAAAGCCGGGCATTGTGGCTGGCGCCTGTTGTCCCAGCTTCTTGGGAGGCAGAAGCAAGAGAATCACTTAAGCCCAGGAGCTGGAGGTTGCTGTGAGCTGTGAACTGTGATGCCATGGCACTCTACGAAGGGCAACAAAGTGAGACTCTCTCTCTTAAAAAAAAAAAAAAAAAAAGCACTTAACAGTGTTAAAATGGTATACCTTGTTAACCATATTGGTCTGGAAGTGAAACACAATGCTTCTTCCTAGATACTACTGTCAAGAACTAGTCATGTGACCCCATCTAAATGTAAGAGAGGGAAGGACTGGGAATTGTAGCCCTTGATGTCCAGGTACTTTCTAGCAACAACACTCTGATAGGTAGACATATTTGCCATAAATGATATCTGTTAAAAATAAACAGAAAATAAAGAGATAGTGAATTAGTCTGCTTTACTTGAATCACTAATATCTACTTTTTAACTGTGTACTTGCCATTTGACAGGTACTACTAGGTGATTTATATTTAGTATTTCATTTATCCTCATATAGATATGTGAAGTATTATGTTCATTTTAGAGATGAGGAAACTAAAGCTTAGAGAGATAATGTATATTGTTATGATTCCAAAGCTTATTTTGTTCTCCGCCATATTTGCTTTGCTGTTGCCCCCTTTCTCATGTGAAATTCTCTTTTTTATTATAAGTTGGTCTTATTTCATGATCTTCATGTAATCTTCTCTGCCCATATTTGGCATAAGCACATAACAACAGCTATCATTTATTAAGTGCACTTTGCTGAAACTTTCTTTTAACCCTTTTTCAATTACAAATCAAGGGGCCTGGCGAGGTGGCTCATACCTGTAATTCTAAACACTCTGGGAGGCCGAGCCCAATGGGTTGCATGAGGCCAAGAGTTTGAGAGTAGCCTGAGCAAGAGCAAGACCCTGCCTTTACTAAAATTAGAAAAATTACCCAGCAACATGGAGTACACATACCTGTGTTCTCAGCTATTGAGGAAGCTAAGACAGGAGGATCAGTTGAGCTCAGGAGTTTAAGGTTGCAGTGAGCTATGTACTCGAACCAGGGCAACAGAGCGAGACTATGTCTCAAAAAAAAAAAAAAAAAATTATGGGTCAAGAAAATAAATTCGAGAGTTTCAGTAACCTGCCCAGGATCTCATAACTTGCAATATTTAGAGCTTACCATATTTGAACACCAGACTTTTCCTTTGACTTTTTTTTTTTTTTTTGAGGCAGATCCTCAAGCTGTCGCCCTGGGTAGAGTGCTGTGGCATCACAGGTCACAGCAACCTCCAACTTCTGGGTTCAAGCAAGTCTCCTGCTTCTGCCTCCCAAGTAGCTGAGACTACAGGCACCTGCCACAATGTCTGGCTATTTTCTGGCTGCAGCCGTCATTGTTGTTTGGCAGGCCCAGATTGTATTCGAACGCGCCAGCTCAGGTGTATTTGGCTGGCACCTTAGCTGCTTGAGCCACAGGTGCTGAGCCTATTCCCTTGACTTTTATCTTATACTACTTTGTTAGTCTTTGTAGAGTACTTTGCAACAATTAGTTTCCAGGCTACAGGATTTCATACTTCATGGATTGTTTCTCCCCACTCCCTCTGCTGTGGGCCTCATTTCATGATTATTAGATTAATTTAAACATACATAAAGACTCATTCTGTGATAATACAAAATAACTTACTGTGATTTAGATTGTGATTGTTTAAATTACTGTATCTTTTGCGGGCAAATCATATTTTAACTATATTGATTTGTATGTTTACATATATGTAGATATATATATATTTATACCCAAGAATAATATATGTCTGGCTCTTATAAGTCAGGTTATCTTTGACATATATCCATAGAGTTTTGTTATTGCTTGTCTTTTGTTTAATCTCTGATTTTTTTGTTGTTGTTTGTTTGGTTTTTTTTTTTTTTTTTTTTTTTTGCAGTTTTTGGTTTTGGCCGGGGCTGGGTTTGAACCCGCCACCTCTGGCATATGGGGCCGGCACCCTACTCCTTTGAGTCACAGGCGCTGTCCTCTCTGAATTTTTTTTTGTTGTTGAATACATTTCTAGGTAATTTGTATTTCTATGCTATCATTTCTAATTGGTTCTTATTAGTATAGAAAAAGTATTAATTGTTTTTAAGTTTTATTCTTTTTGTTTTTTCTTATATTTCTTTATCCAACTATGTTGTCTATAGGAAATGATTTGTGAATTGATTCTTCTAAATTGATAGTTACATCACTTGCCAACTGATAATTTTGCCTAATTCTTCATAATATATGTGTCTCGTATTTCATGTCCTGATTTAATTACTGAGGCAATACTTTCAGAAGAGTGTTATATAACAATACATTTGTGTGAGTGTATATATAACACAGCATGTTTTTGTTATTTCTTATTGTAATGCAAATGCTTCTCTGATATTTTGCCACCTGTAGAGGGAATTGTATAGTTTTTTCTTTTATGTCCAATTAATATGGTTATAATAGAAGTCAAACCTGCCATAGTACCTGTAGTCCCTAGTACTTGAAGGGCTAAGGCAGGAGTGTATCTGGAGGCTGCAAAGTGCAATGATTGCACCTGTGAATAGCTACTGCACTCCAGCCTGGACAACATAGGGAGACATGGTCTCTTTAAAAAAACAAACAAGACTTCTTTGTATTAAACCATCCATATATCCCTAAATGAATTGCATTGGCTTGCTGTATTTTGTTTTTTTATTTTTTTTAATCTATTGCTGAATTCTATTTGCTGATTTTACTTAGAATTTTTGCCTTTGTACTAAAAGGTTATTTGGGTATATTGCTTCATTTTTTGTGAGATATTTTTTGGGGGGTTGCGTTTGTTTGTTTGTTTGTTTGTTTGAAACAGAGTCTTACTCTTTTACCCCAAGCTAAGAGTGCTGTGGCATCAGCCTAGGTCACAGCAACTTCAGACTCCTAGGTTTAAGAGATGCTCTTGCCTCAGCCTGCCATGTAGCTGTGACTACAAATGCTAGCCGTAAGGCCAGGCTAATTTTTCTGTTTTTAGTAGAGACAGGGTCAGGCTCTAGCTCAGGCTGGTCTCAGAACCCTGAGTTCAGGGGATCTCCTGCCTTTGCCTTCCAGAATGCTAGGATTATAGGCTTTTTTAATGGTTTTTATCAGGTTTTGGTTATTATGGTATTATACTGACTCACTTATAAAATGAGGTGTTGGCTCAGCACACCTGTAGCTCAAGCCACTAAGGAGCCAGTCACATACACAGGGGTTGGCGGGTTCGAATCCAGGCCCAGCAAACAACAATGACAACTACAACCAAAAATAGCTGGGGTTTGTGGCGGATGCCTATAGTCCCAGCTACTTGGGAGGCTGAGGTAAGAGAATCGTTTAAGCCCAGGAGTTGGAGGTTGCTGTGAGCTATGATGCCATGGCAGTCTATCAAGGGTAACAAAAAAAAAAAAAAAAAAAGAGTTCAAGACCAGCATGGGCAACATGATACAATCACATCTCTAAAAAAAATTCTAAATTAGCCTATAACAGGAAAAAATAAACTATTCTAAAACACAAAAGAAATGCCCTATTTTTTTTTTTTTTTTTTTTGAGATAGAGTCTTACTATGTCACCATTGGTAGTAGAGTGCCGTGGCATTACAGCTCACAGCAACCTCCCACTCTTGGGCTTAAGTGATCTTGCCTTAGCCTCCCAAGTAGCTGGGACTACAGGTGTCCACCACAATTCCCAGCTAAGCATGGAAGTATTTTTGAATGATAAATTACTGGAAGTGAGATTGTTGGCTCCAAGTAAGGAATTCTTAGTTAATTCAAGCAACTTCTTCTTATGCAAAAATGTGGATTTATTGCTGCAAGACCTTTTAATTTTTTCTATTTTATTATATAAACTCGATTTGTTTTCTTTTTAAATAGAGTCTTAACTCTGTTACCCTAGGCTAGACTGTCATAGTAACATCCTAGCTCTCAGCATCCTCAAATTTCTGGGTTCAAGCAATCCTCCTGTCTCAACTTCTGAAGTAGCTGGGACTATAGGTGCTCACCACAGCACCAGCTAATTTTTCTATTTTTGTTTTGTTTTGTTTTTTAATTTTTCTATTTTTAATAGAGACAGGGTCTCACTCTTGCTCAGGCTGGTCACTAACTTATGAGCTCTAGCCATCCTCCCATCATGCCTAGCATAAACTCTCAATTTTTAAGTGGTGGCACCTAATGAAAATTTTAAAAACCACATCTATACACCAAATTCAACCTGAGGGCTGCCAAATTTTGATCTCTGCTGTATGTGTCTATGTAGAGCTTTTTTATTTTTTATGTTTGGAAATGATTGATTACAGAGTTTGGTTCTTTGTGTTCTGTTAGAGAATGTGTGTTTTATACACAGTAAGTTTTATTAATGTTTAATTTAAAGTATGAATATACCATATAATTAGATGCAGTTAACACCTTTTTTTTTTTAAAGATATTCAATGCAGGAAATGTATGATGTAGTATCAGGAATGGAAGATTACAAGCATTTTGTTCCTTGGTGCAAAAAATCAGACATAATATCAACGAGATCTGGATATTGTAAAACACGATTAGAAATTGGGTTTCCACCTGTGTTGGAGCGCTATACATCAGTAGTAACCTTGGTAAAACCACATTTGGTACAGGTAATAGTTTTATTTTTGTTGATTTTAAATATTCCTCAAATATTAATTATATTAAATGGGTTCAAGTATAGTAACTTAAAAAGATTTCTTTAATAGGAGAAAAAAATCAGCTATTTATTGTGTCTTCTAACTGTATTGTTTTATACAATATTAGCATTATTCTTTCCAAATAGAAGTTAGACTAGAACAGTGGTTCTTAAACTTCCTAGTGCTGTAACCCTTTAAATGAAGTAAATGAAGTAGCAATGAAAATAATTTTATTGTTTGGGGGTCACCACAACATGAGGAACTGTATTACAGGGTCGTGGCATTTGTATTAAAGGAATGTAGCAATTGTATTAAAGGAACGTAGCACAGGCATTAGGTTGAGAACCACTGGACTAGAATATTGAAATGGAACTTGGCATGGTGGCCCATGCCTGTAATCCTGGCACTCTAGGAGGCTGAAGCCAGTGGATTGCTTGAGCTCAGGAGTTCAAGATGAGCCTGAGAAAGAGTGAGACCCCATCTTTACCAAAATAGAAAAACTAGCCAGATGTCGTGGCTGGTGCCTATAGTCCTAGCTACTGGGGAGGTTGAAGCAAATCAACTCCAGGGCAATGGAGTGAGACTCTGTCTCAAATAAATAAAACGTGGAAATGAGAACTTTTCTTTTCTTTTTGTTGAAGCTACTACCCATAGGAAATATCACTTGGGCTACCCAAATTAGATATGCTCTAATTTAATCTGCACTTATTTTTTTTTTTTTTTTTTTTTTAAGACAGAGTCCAGGGTCTGTCACCTGGGGTAGAGTGCCATGGCATCATCATAGCTCACAGCAACCTCAAACTTTTAGGTTTGGAGTCTTCCTGCCTCAGCCTCCTGAACAGTTGGGACTACAGGCATGAACCACCACACTTGGGTAGTTTTTTTATTTTTCTTTTCTTTTCTTTTCTTTTTTTTTTTTTTTTTTTAGAGACAGTCTTATTTTGTCGCCCTCGGTAGAGTGCTGTAGCATCACTAAGGGCTTAGGTGATTCTCTTGCCTCAACCTCCCGAGTAGCTGGGACTGTGGGCGCCTGCTACAACACCTGGCTATTTTTTTGTTGCAGTTTGGTTGAGGTTGGGTTTGAACCTGCCACCCTCAGTATATGGGGCCAATGTCCTACTCACTGAACCACAGGTGCTGCCCAGTTTTTTCTATTTTTAGTAGATGTGGGGGTCTCACTTTTGCTCAGGCTGGTCTTGAACTCCTGAGCTCTAGCAATCCACCCATCTCAGCCTCCCAGAGTGCTAGGGTTACAGATGTGAGCCATGGCCCCTGGCCCTTTGCACTAATGTTTTAAAATTTTTTAATTATTGGGGCAGCGCCTGTGGTTCAGTGGGTAGGGCACCAGCCCCATGTACCAAGGGTGGCGGGTGCGAACCTGACCCCAGCCAAACTGCAATAACAACCAAAAAAAAAATAGCTGGGCATTCTGGGCATTCATGATAGCTACTTGGGAGGCTGAGGCAAGAGAATTGCTTAAGCCCAGGAGTTGGAGGTTGCTGTGAGCTGTGATGCCATGGCACTCTACCGAGGGCAATAAAGTGAGACTCTGTCTCTTAAAAAAAAAAAAAAAGAAGAAGAAGGGGCGGCACCTGTGGCTCAAAGGAGTAGGGCGCCAGCCCCATATGCCGGAGGTGGCAGGTTCAAACCCAGCCCTGGCGCCAACAACTGCAAAATAAATAAATAATAAGTTAAAAAAAAAAAAAAAGAAAGAAAGAAAAGAAAAAGTTTTTTAAATTATTGTGCCATAGCACAGTGGTTACCCCGCCAGCCACATACACTGAGGCTGATAGGTTCGAAACCGGCCCTGGCGGTTTCAATAATGACAACTACAACAAAAAAATAGCCAGGCGTTGTGGCAGGTGCCTGTAGTCCCAGCTATTTGGGAGGCTGAAGCAAGAGAATTGCTTAAGCCCAAGAGTTTGAGGTTACTGTGAGCTGTGGTGCCATAGCACTCTACCCAGGGCAAAAAATTTTTTTAAATTATTATGGTTACATAATAGTTGTATGTATTTATAGGACTTTTTGCACTATTTTTAATAAGTATAGTAAGTGCTTTACCATTGGGGAAAGAATAAATTTGTTCCCTATATTTTTAAAAGGTTAAGTGGTAGGAGGATGAAGAAAGGTAGAAATGATATAAATATAGTAAATATTAACATTATTGAGGTTTTCCTGACAAGTACCTGGTACCAAAATGCCAAGTACTATTACATTATAGTAATCATCTTACCTTGTCAGGATAGGATGCACATGTACAGAGGGTACCCAGAATTAAACACAAAAAGGCACAATTACATGGAATAATACCTTTTTAAAAAAAGATTTCTAATTTGGGGTGACCAAAGACTTTTACAGCTGAGTTACATTTGGTGCCCACGGTATTTAATGATGATATGATTTCTTGGTAATTGGCCAGAGCTAAATACCCTAGTCAGGCCTTTGGTAGACATTTGAAGGAGGTACAACTCTTAGATGTGCTCCTTCTGGTGCTAAATCTAGAAGAAGGATATTGTCTAGTGAAGGACCGTAAAGTGGTGGGTGCCTATAGTCCCAGCTATTTGGGTGACTAAAGGAGGAGGACTGCTTAAGGGTGGGAGTCTGAAGGGTGTAGTGTACCATAATTACACCTGTGAATAGCCACCATTCTTCCGCCTGCACAAAATGGCGAGACCCTGTCTCTTTAAAAAAAAAAAAAGTGTACAGGATAAAGTCGATTCTTTATCGTTATGCACAAACCCATCTCCTGCCCACTCCATCCTTATAGATATATGTATACTTAGTGTTCAATGTCAGTCATCTGGTATCATTTTCTTCCTTTCCTTTCATACAAATAATCAGTCCTACCTCAGTGATTCCTGTGGCCTTTGTACAAGCTTATATTTCTCATAGCACTCTGTGGTATAATATATTTCTTCAGTAAGATTTCTTCTTGAGGCTTGGTGCCCATAGCACAGTGGTTATGGCGTCAGCCACATACGCCAAGGCTGATGGGTTTGAACCTGGCCCCGGCCAGCTAAACAGCAGTGACAACTGCAACAAAAAAATAGCCAGATGTTGTGGTAGGGACCTGCAGTCCCAGCTACTTGGGAGGCTGAGGGGAGAGAATCACTTAAGCCTAGGAGTTTAAGGTTGCTGTGAGCTATGACGTCATGGCACTCTACCAAGGGCAACAAAGTAAGACTCTGTCTCAAAAAAAAAAAACCAACAATTTTAGAGATCCTAAAATAAAACAGCTACTATTGGCAAGAGGTTGCTTCCTAGTACCAAACTAAAAATTAGATTTCTTTACCTTCTGTGGTGTGACCTATAAAAGTAACTACTTTTCAAAGAAATTAGCCTCAGTCATGGTAAATTCTAGCCAGTACCAAAGGTATTTAATTGTGATTTTACATTTTCATTTTGTCCTAGGCATCCTGTACTGATGGGAGACTTTTCAAGCATTTGGAGACGATTTGGCGGTTTAGCCCAGGTCTTCCTGGCTACCCAAGAACGTGTACCTTGGATTTTTCAGTGAGTTTCTTCATAAAGCCCTTGATTTGTTCCACACATGAGGTGAAGTTGGTAAAGAAATAATAGACCAGGTGTGATGGCTCATGCCTGTCATCCTAGCACTCTGAGAGACTGAGGCAGGTGGATTGCTTGAACTCAGGAGTTCAAGACCAGCCTGAGCAAAAATGAGACCTCATATCTACTAAAAATACAAAATAAAGTAGCTCAGCATAGTGGCACATGCCTGTATTCACAGCTACTTGGGAAGCTGAGGCAAGAGGATTGCTTGAGTCTAAGAGTTTGTGGTTGCTATGAGCTATGATGACTCCATGGTACTCTACCCAGGGTGACAGAATGAGACACTGTCTCAAAAACAAAAACCTATAACAGTTTATTTATTTTTATTCATTTATTATGTTTTTGAGACAGAGTCTCACTATGTCACCCTTGGTAGATTGCTGTAGCGTCACAGCTCACAGCAACCTCAAACTCCTAAGCTCAAGCGATTCTCTTGCCTCAGCCTCCCAAGTAGCTGGGACTACAGGCGCCCACCACAACGCCCGGCTATTTTTTTGTTGCAATTGTCATTGTTGATTAGCTGGCCCCAGCTGGGTTCCAACCCATCAACTTTGGTGTATGTGGCTGGCGCCATAACCACTGTGCTACAGGTGCCAAGCCCTTAATAACAGTTGAAAATTAACACCAAATTAAACTACATGGTATATAAGATACAGAAATAAAGTGCAAAGAGGAAAAATGCATTTTTAGAAACATAGAGATTTGTGGCCGTGCAGTAGCTCATGCCTATTATCCTAGCACTGAGGCAGGTGGATTGCTTGAGCTCACAAGTTTGAGGCCAGCCTGAGCAAAAAGCAAGACCCTGTCTCTACTAACAATAGAAAAAAAAAATGAGGCAAGAGGATCACTTGAGCCCAAGAGTTGGAGTTTACTATGAGCCATGATGTCACAGCACTCTACCCAGGGCAACAGCTTGAGACTCTGTCTCACAAAAAAAAAAAAAAAAGAACATAGAGACTTGTAACTTTTTTTTGTTCATTTCACCTTAGCTATAGAAAATATAAAGCCACCTGTAGCTTTTTCTTTGCCAATAGGTAATATATGAATTGTTTTCTGAACATGGATCTTAGGCATTAAATCTTAAGAAATGCTAGTAATTTTGACTAAATTATTATATGCTACTTTCAGCTACTTTTTTTTGAGGGGGTGGGGGTTGAGGAGGCCAAGGTGGGCAGATTGCCTGAGCTCAGAAGTTAAAGATGAGCCTGAGCAAGAGCAATACCCTGTCTCTACTAAAAAATAGAAAAACTATCCGGGCGTTGTGGCAGGCACCTGTAGTCCCAACTATTAGGGAGGCTGAGGCAAAAGGATCACTTGAGCCCAAGAGTATAAGGTTGCTGTGAACTATGACACCATGACACTCCACCCAGAGCAACAGAGTAAGACTCTGTCTCAAAAATAAATAAATAAAATAAAATAAGGAAACCTGGATAATAGGTATATGAGAATTCTTTATACTGTTTTTTTGTAGCTTTTTTATAAAAATGAAATTATTTCAGAATGAAAAGTGAAAACATCTTAAAATTCGGGGGATATTTTATCCTTGAAACACTATTTCTGGCTAGGCATGGTGGCTCAATCATACTTGTAATTCCAGCACTTTAGGAAGCCAAGGCAGAAGGATGGCTTGAGGCCAGGGGTTCAAGACAAGCCTTGGCCGCATAGTAATACCCCATAGTTTGAAGCAATTTTTTTTTTTTTTTTTTTTTTTTTTTTTTTGAGACAGAGCCTCAAGCTGTTGCTCTGGGTAGAGGGCCATGGCAACACAGCTCACAGCAACCTCCAATTCCTGGGCTCAAGCGATTCTCCTGCCTCCACCTCCTAAGTAGCTGGGACTACAGGTACCCGCCACAACACCCGGCTACTTTTTGGTTGCAGCCATTGTTGTTTGGCAGGCCCAGGCTGGATTTGAACCTGCCAGCTCAGGTGTATATGGCTGGCGCTTTAGCCACTTGAGCCACAGGCACCGAGCCAGTTAGAAACAAATTTAAAAATTAGCCAGACATGGTAGTACATACCTGTAATCCTAGCTACTTGGGAAGCAAAGGTGGGAGGACCCCTGAGCCCAGGAATTTGAGGTAATAGAGAGGTACACTCTCACCACTGCACGTCAGCCTGGATGATGGAGGGAGATCTTGTGTCTAAAAAACCAAAACAGGCCGGGCACTTGTAGCTCAGTGGTTAGCGTGCTGGCCACATGTTCCAGGGCTGGTGGATTCGAACCCAGCCTGGGCCTGTTAAACAAACAAAAAAATAGCCAGGTTGTCGTGGGCTCCTGTAGTCCCAGCTACTTGGGAGGCTAAGGCAAGAGAATCACTTGAGTCCAGGAGTTTGAGGTTGCTGTGAGCTATGATGCCACAGTACTCTACCCAGGGCGACAAAGTGAGACTCAGTCTCAAACAAACAAACAAATAAGTAAGTAAATAAAAAAACAAAACAATAAACCATGCTGTTTCTCATAGAAGTTGCCTTGAATTCTCTATCAACAATGAGAAGGTATAAATAAAGTTCTAAATCATTGGCTACCTATACCAGTCTGACTGAGCTACCTACACTAACTGCTTTGGGGTCAGGCAGGAGTGTATGTGCACATAAGCGATCTCATCTTGCTAATACAGTTTTTTGTTTTTGTTTTGAGACAGTCTCATTCTGTCACCCTGGGTAGAGTGATGTGGCATCATCATAGCTCACAGCAACTTAAAGACGCTTGGACTCGAGGGATCCTCTTGCCTCAGCTTCCTGAGTAGCTGAGATTACAGGCATGCGTGCACCTGGCTAGTGGGTGGCGCCTGTGGCTCAAAGGAATAGGGCACCGGCCCCATATGTCAGAGGTGGCGGGTTCAAACCCACCCCTGGCCAAAAACTGCAAAAAAATCCACCTGGCTAGTTTTTCTATTTTTAGTAGAGACAGGGTCTCATTCTTGTGCAGGCTGGTCTTGAACTCCTGAGTTCAAGCAATCTATCCACCTTAGCCTCCAGAGTGCTAGGATTATAAGGATGAGCCACCACTCCCAGCCATCCTGCTAGTAATTCTCATAGAAATGATACATATGAGAAAGATCACTTCCCTTATTTCCTTTTTTGCTGGGTAGGATGGATCCAAAAAGGGCACATTACCAAAAATCCACAATGATAAATGTATTCCTCCAAAGCTTCCTTTTTCTTTTGAGACAAGGTCCAGCTGTTTCCCAGGCTAGAGTACAGTGGTATCCTCAAGAGTTCACTGTAGCCTCAAACTCTTGGGCTTAAGTGATACTCTTGTCTCACCCTTGTACCTAGCTAGGACTACTAGTGTGTGCCACACACTAATTTTTAAAGCTTTCTTACAGGGTGGCGCCTGTGGCTCAGTGAGTAGGGTGCCGGCCCGGTATACCAGAGGTGGTAGGTTCAAACCCTGCCCTGGCCAAAAACTAAAGTTTTCTCATAAAGACAGGGCCTCACTCTTACCCAGGCTGGTCTTGAGCTCTTGGCTGTCCTGTCCAAGCAGTCCTCCCATGTTGGCCTCCCCTAGTGCTAGGATTATGGATGTGAGCCACCAGGCCCAGCGCTTACCAAAGTTTTCCAATCTCCTCTAACTTACTAACAAGCAGATGCTCCCTTGAAATAAGATTCATTGGCCTTGTTGACTTAAGCTTTTGTGCCCCCAGTTGTGCTTATTGCAGTTAAAAAGATTCTTAGCTCTACTTTAAATACTTAGTTCACAGTGTAACATTACTATCCTAAGTGGAAATTTAGTTTTAAAAAATCTTTCTAGCTGGGTGCAGTGGCTCATGTTCCTGTAATCCTAGCACTCTGGAAGGCTGAGGTGGGAGGATGCTTTAGCTCAGGGGTTTGAGACCAGCTTGAGCAATAGTGAGAGACCTGATCCCTACTGAAAATAGAAAAACCGAGGTAAGAGGATTACTTGAGCCCAGGAGTTTGAGATTGCTATGAGGTATTAAGATGCTATGGCACTCTACCCAGGGTGACAGAGTGAGACTATGTCTTAAAAAAAAAAAAAAAAAAAGAAAAGAAAAGAAAATCTTTCTAAAAATTATTACATTTTCCTACAGATTTCTTTTGAATTTCGCTCGCTTCTACATTCTCAGCTTGCCGCGTTGTTTTTTGATGAAGTTGTAAAGCAGATGGTGGCTGCCTTTGAAAGAAGAGCATGTAAGCTGTATGGTCCCGAAACAAATATACCTCGGGAGTTAATGCTTCATGAAGTTCATCACACGTAAAAGGAAGGAAGAGCTGGTGTCATATACTTACAACTTGAGTTTGTTCACTTGTAAGATCTTAGTGCTTTCATGATTTTTTTTTCAGAAGTCAGAAAGCATTTGTTAAATTCAGCTTTGATTATAAACCTGCACCGTTAAAAACTTGCACAAAGGTTGTGAACCCACTTGTACATAGAATTGTCTTCAATCAAGTGTAATTGAGAGAAATATGTTCATTATCATGTTCTGCATTTACAATAATAGGATGTCATCACCATTGCTAGAATATTGACATTATTCTGAGCAGAAATTGAAACTATAGATTTAAACCTTTTAATGAAAGTGTTTAGTTGAGGTTCTCACACAGCATGTATTATATTAACCATATCATGCTTAAGTTATTAAATTCAGACTATTTGTAACTTATTGTTATATGGCCTTCCTGTGGCTTAGGATATTTTGAGTAATCATCATATATTTCAAGTAAAAACTTTGATTTAAAAATACTGTTGATGAAGGTTCCCTGGCACTTTGGTTATTTTTAAATTGCTTTTACAGGTGGTAGTAGATAATTCAGTGCCATCATGAGGTTAGCTCTCAGATAAACCGTGAATTTTGTTTTTGTTTTTGGTAAGTAGTCCAGAATAGCTACTGATTTCTAGTAGTTTGCAGCCTTCTTTCAGGTACTTTGGCTGCTCTTTCAGTAATGCTACTTTTGTGTCAAATTTTGTCTATAACTGGTAGGCAACAGATGCAGATGAGTTTGTTGATATGTCTCCAACAGTATGCATCCCTATTTTCTATTTATTGTGTGTACTCACTTTCAATAATGTATTTCAGACTGATATTTTTTAAACAAATCAATGTAAGGACTGAAAGAACAACTTAATAAAGTTAATTTGTTTATTTTTTTGTACTGTTATTTTGGTTCTTGAACTCTTCCTATATTGTTTCATTGTGTATTTATGTAGACATGGTAAAGTGTCATTATGGCATTTCATGTCTTAAAAATACTGTCATAGACATAGACTGACAAATCTGGGCAAAATCCAGTCTTCTTTAATCTATATTGATCTTCATACCTAATAACCCTCTTGACTTAAACTTCCAATGATAATGCTGTTAATTTTATTTCCTCAGTAATTAGTTGGCTACATAAATGTTATATTTGTGCATGAATTTGTTCAGTTAATCTTTTTTGACTACCTGCTTTCTCTGACATTGGGTATACAGTGGTGTAGAACTCACATGGAACTTGGTCGTCAAGTAGTTTTCCACTCACGGAGGATGTATATGCCCAGAGCATACCGTATATACTAGAGTATATACGGTAAGTAGTTTGAATATAATTACATGCCTTTAAATAACAGTATTTTACAAATGGCAAAGTCATTTAAAGTTTTTTCAAAATAAAACTTAAGATTTTTGATCTTTCCCATTACTGTGTTACTTCTCTTTTTATAACTGCTTTTATAAATGCTTTCGGTAAACTTCTAGTTTCAGAATCTAAGTCATTGGTATTACCGGAATTTCTTTCTGCAGTAGGTCATTGGTCTCCAGTATTCAAAGAATGAACCCGGAGACCACAAATGAGTTGAAAGATAGGATTTATTAGACAGAAAGGAACATAGAAGGAATAAAAAGTAGCAGAGCTTCTGGCAGAGGGAGAGACCCAAGTGGGAAGTCTCCCTGTAAGGGTCCTTTGTCTAGGGATGTATATGGTCTTGAGAATTATACTTGACCAGGACTTCCTAGATGGGAGACACCTTTTCAATGTGAATGAGCATATGACTGAATGCAGTCCTTCCAGCTCTGGGCAAATGGCTAGATGGCCCTTCAGTAAATTGCCCAGGCTTAGGAAACTGGGGTCCCCTGTCCATCCTTGAATGGGGAAACCCAGTATCATTGAGATGTAATTGGGCTTGGTATTACTAGAATATGAAGCTGGCATTTTGGTCAAGGAGCTCAGGAATACACAAATACTGCTTTGATCTAGCTTGTGAGATTCCCCAAGCATGGTCATGATAGGCAAAGAGAAAAGAAAGGCATTGTTGACTTCAGCTTTGCCAGGGTACTTACTAGTATATGCTGAATTTTATCTCTTACTTATTTATTATTTTTATTTTTTTGAGACAGAGCCTCAAGCTATTGCCCTGGGTAGAGTGCTGTGGCATCACAGCTCACAGCAACCTCCAACTCCTGGACTCAAGCGATTCTCCTGCCTCTTGTCTCCCAGGTAGCTGGGACTCCAGGTGCCTGCCACAACACCCAGCTGTTTTTTGTTTGCAGCTGTCATTGTTTGGCGGGCCCGGGCTGGATTCAAACATGCCAGCTCAGGTGTATGTGGCTGGTGCCTTAGCCACTTGAGCCACAGGTGCCAAGCTGATATTTATTAACAGAAAAATATAAAAGGCAAAAATTCGTGGTGAATGTTAAGGAAATTTTAAACTCAGGACTAAACTAAGTTGCCTAATCCAGTCTCTCAAGTTCTTGAAATTGGTTCTAGTTTTTTGGATTTTTTTGAGATGAGGTCTCAATGTCACCCTGGGTAGAGTGCCGTAGTATCATAGCTTTACAGCAACCTCAAACTCTTGGGCTCAAGAGATCCTCTTGCCTCAGCCTTTTGAGTAGCTGGGACTACAGGCACCTGCCTCGCCTGGCTAGTTTTTCTATTTTAGTAGAGATGTGGGTCTCTTGCTCAGGTTGGTCTTGAACTCCTCAGCTTATGCATCATCTTGCCATGGCCTCCCAGAGGGCTGGATTACAGGCATGAGCCACTGTGCCCAGCCCACTGGGTTCTAATTCTAAACATATTTAAGAACATTCTAATAGTTTTCTTATATTAACTCACATGTTTTTTTGTTTTTTTTTTTTTTTGAGACAGAGCCTCAAGCTGTAGCTCTGGGTAGAGTACCATAGCATCACAGCTCACAGCAACCTCCAACTCCTGGGCTCAAGTGATTCTCCTGCCTCCTCCCAAGTAGCTGGAACCACAGGCACCCGCCACAATGCCAGCTATTTTTTTTTTTTTTTTTTTTTTTGGTTGCAGCTGTCATTGTTTGGCGGGCCTCGGCTGGATTTGAACCTGCCAGCTCAGGTGTATGTGGCTGGCGCCTTAGCCGCTGGAGCCACAGGCACCCAGCCAACTCAAATGTTCTTTATACAGGAGCCACAGTGGGCATTTGAGTGGGATGTAACAAAGGGATCCCAGAACTTTTGTAGGTTCTTAAGTGTTAGTGTCAGTCAAGAGTCTATAATAATAATCTTCCTGGATTTCATCTGATTCTACACAGCATTTTATTTTTACCCCCTCTAAGAAAGCCAGGCCTGGCTAGGTATTTTTCTGAGGGTAACTGTGATATTTTTCTTTCTCCTCCTTTGTCTGTAAGAGTTTATATGATCATGATTATGTAGATCTCTGGGATTTCAATGGGGGTGACACCTAAGTTTTAGGCTCAAGTTTTTAGGCATTTAAAAAAATGTTTGCTTTGCAAACTTACATAGCATTATGTACCAGGCACTGTTTTAAGTAGTTTATAAACATTTAATCCTAATGACTTTTTTTATTATCCCTGTTTTACGTATATTGAAAGAATAGAGAGGGTAAGTAACTTTACAAATGTAACAATAATGGTAGAACTTGATAAAACCCTACATACTTTGGCTCTCTCCATGATGTCATAGTTCCTATCTAGTCCAACAGTATTGAGGCCGTGACTTGTGGACTTCCAAGTTTGGCACCTATGATTCCCATATGGTAAGGGGAAAAACACTTTATAAACTTCTTGAAAATGGCATCTAGCCAGTGAATCTGAAAGGAAGACTGATGGGATGGGGGATGGGACTGCTAAAATTCTCTTCCTTGTTTTTTGCTTGGTGGAGGACACTCAAATCTATCTTGTCACTATAAGGGAAAAGGCAAAATAATTGCAGAGAAGTCAATTCAGAATTCTAATAAACCAACTGCAGAGTTGCCCCTTTGCACTTCTGGTCACGTGAAATTAACAAACTTCTAGTCTTCTAGTGTTTAAGTCATGTTGAGCATTTACTTGTGGCCAGCTACTCCTTTCTCCTGCTTCAATGCAAAATGATTACCCTATACTTCATTTCTGGGTACCCAATTTTATGAATCTTTTGGCTTCCTCTTATTTCATCCTCTCAAAATGCTGAGTGGCTCCTGAGAAAGTGCAAGTGAGAGTCCTTAACTTTCTGAATGGCATTGTTTTAATTTTTTTTAGGGACAGTCTCACTATCGCCTTCATTAGAGAACTGCGACGTCACAGCTCACAGCAACCTCCAACTTCTGGGCTTAGGAGATTCTCTTGCCTCAGCCATCCCGAGTGGCTGCAACTACAGGCGCCAGCCACAATGCGAAGCTATTTTTTTGTTGCAGTTTGGCTGAGGCCAGGTTCGAACCTGCCACCCTCAGTATGTGGGGCTGGCGCCTTACCCACCGAGCCACATGCACCACCCAGTGGCATTGTTTTAGATTCATGCTTGGAAAGGACAACACTTAAACCAGAACACTTTATGTATGTACGTATTTATATTTCTGAGAGTCTCACTCTCTGCCCTGGGTGGAGTGCGGTGGCATCATTTAGCTGGTCTCAAACTCCTCTGAGTTTGAGCAATCCAGCTCTGGCCTTTCCTAGAGTGTTAGGATTACAGGTGTTAGTCCCTGTGCCCTGCCCAAATCAGAACTTTTTATTAAGGGGCTGAGAGAGTCCCAGAGTTTGGAATATAGGTTTGCTCTTAAATCTTAACTTTAGCTCTTTGTCTTACTCTAGCTGTTTTCTGTGGTATCTCAGACCATGTCTTTGCTGTTTGATTTCTACAGATAATTAACCTCCAATTTCCTAGGGGCAGGCCAAGTCAGTTCTCCTACAGAAAAGGGGAGAACTGGGAGTCTACTGTCTCATTAATACCCTTCAGCTAATTTCACCCACATTTTTAGTCTTTTATTTGGCTTTAACTGAGCCCCTACTCAGGAAGTTCTGTGGTAGAATTAGCTTGCTTCCTATTTTCCCTTCTTCAGGCTCTTAATGTGTAAATTCCCTAACTCTAAGTTACCCATTTTTCTGTCCATTTTCTTTCCTAAAGACTCACTGAGATCCCTCTTTGGCAGCTCTTTTCTTTCATTAATATCCCTCTTTGGCAGCTCTTTTCTTTGTAATTCGTTTCATTACTATCTATTCAGTGAGATTTTAAGAATAGGTAATAGGTAAAAAGAATAGTGAATACACACCATTTTCTTATAGCAGTTCCATTCATTTTATTCTTGGGTCTCACTCCATCACTCAGGCTGTGACACAGCCTCAAACTCCTAGGCTAAAATGATCCTCCCACCTCAGCTCCATGTCTCCCAGCCTGTTACACAGATCTTGTACCTTCAATTCATAATCTAATCTAATAAAAATCTAGAAAGCAGGGCAGCACCTGTGAGCTCAATGAGTAGGGAGCCAGCCCCATATACCAGAGTTGGTAGGTTCAAACCTGGCCCCGGCCAAAAACTGCAAATATCTAAAATTTAAAAAAAAAAAAAAAAGTTTAAAAAAAAATCTAGAAAGCAACACATTTATATCTTACAATTAAGTATATGCTCCCAATGTGCACACCCAGATGACCTATTTAAAAAGTAACCTAGTACAGGTGCCACCGCTCAGAACCATCCTGAAGATCGAGACTCCCAACTACATAAATAGAAAAATTAGCCAGGCATAGTGACACACAGCTGTACTGTCTGTTATTTAAGAGGCCAAGGTTGGCTGGGCGCAATGGCCCATGCCTATGATCCTAGCACTCCAGGAAGCGGGTGGATTGCTTGAGTTTATGGTTTGAGACCAGCCTGAGCAAGACTGAGACCCAGTCTCTAATAGAAATGAAACACTGAGGCAAACTTGAGCCCAAGAGTTTGAGGTTGCTATGAGCTGTAATGTCATAGCTCTCTACCAAGGGTGACAAAGACTCGTCTCCAAAAAGAAATATATAAGAGGCCAAGGCAGGAGCACAGCTTGCGACTAAGAGTTTTGAAGTTGCAGTGAGCTGTGATAATACCACTCTACTCTGGCCTGGGTGACACAGCAAGACTGTTATTAAAAATAATGTAATCCTACACTCTGGGAAGACAAGGTGGCTGGATTGCTTGTAGGAGTTTGAGAACAGCCTGAGCCAAAGTGAGACCTCAAAATAGCTAGGCGTTATGGTGGGCACCTGTATTCCCAGCAACTTGAGAGGCAGAGGCAAGAGAATCGCTTAAGACCAGGAGTTTGAGATTGCAGTGAGCTGTGATGTCACAGCACTCTACCCCAAGTGATAGCTTGAGACGCTCTCAAAAAAACAATGGAAGGTTGCCTTTTCATATGACCAGGCCTCCACATACTCAAAATTATTCCTAGATTTTACCAAGGTGATTGGTATCTGTAAAAATTTCCCCCAAGGCCAGGTACAGTGGCTCACACCTGTAATCCTAGCTCTCTGGGAAGCTGAGCTGAGTGGATTGCTTTAGCTCCCAAGTTTGAGGTTACTGTGAGCTATGATACTCTAGCACTCTACCCTGGGGTGACAGAGCGAGACTGTCTCAAAAAGAAAATTTCCCCCAGTTACCAACGTAATAATGTGATTCAGTCAGCAACAAAGAGAAACACGAAAATACTATATAGGTAGTATGTTTTACACTGTCAGCCCTGCCCCCCTCTTCAATTTGCTTTCATTTCACCTATCTTCTAGATCATGTAAATACACAATTAACTTTAAACAAATTTTTATTACACAAAGGATGTCACATAATTGGATATTTCTCTACTTTGTACACAATTATTCTTACTCTCCACAGAAAGGCTGCTTCTTAACTTTTCATCTGGTGATGGCAAGTGCTAAAATTCTGATTTTAACAGAATAGTAGTAAAAATGCCTCAGTGATTTAAGTTGAAAGCAGTACACTGGTACATGGCTCTTGCACCCAGTATCAGGAATGTACAAATGTCTTTTTATTCAAAAA
>CAUYPK010048768.1:0-20299 GCA_963574355.1 Loris lydekkerianus | reverse complement strand
GGGAAAGGGCCAAGGAAGGGGAAGGGAGGGGGGAGGTTTTGGTGGAGGGAGGGTAATGGGTGGGGCCACATCTATGGTGCATCTTAGAATGGGTACAGGCGATTGCACTAATGTACACAGCTATGATTTAACAATAAAAATTAAAAAAAAAGAATTTCAGTCATTCAGAGTGAATAATCCCCTTCACTGCCCTCTTTTCTGGGGCTGGCGTGTGGTTGGTTGGTGACTTCTTATATCACCAGGATGTATTGCTCTTGTATTTTGTCCAAGTTCTGGGACGTGCCTTAGAACCACTGCTACAGCATACAAAGTTCATACTGAACTTTTTCTCCATCAAGCTGAGGATTCCCCAAGGACAAGGGTGGTGCCTCTTTCTCTGCACCTCTCTTCACACTGATGTGAGTATGCACAGGCTGATGAGGCTGGAATTTAAGGAAATCCCACCTTGCTGGTTCAAAAAGTATCTAAGACATTGAGTCATTTGCACATAGTTCCCTTATGAAAAAAGGCATAGGTATTTAAGAAAAATCCCTCAACTTCTAGATCCAGTTGTATTCATTCAGTTGAGCAAAATTTCTGACATGGCTGAAGCTTTGGGTCTGTGTTCTGTCTTTGCCTTCTGTCTGGGAAAGACTCAATGTCCTGGGTACTTGGAGGCGGGAGGATATTGGTGATGACTGGGGTATGAGAGACCACGACATGTTAGCTGGGAAAACCTGCCTCAGAACTTGGTAATGAGACTGTGTGTGTGTGTGTGAGAGAGAGTGTGTATTTCTTTTCCGACAGACTGCATAATTTTTACGACCAATTATTCCATTTGTAATAACCCTGAGATAACAGAGATCCCATCTCATGCTCTGTGGCACACACCAGGCGCTCAAGGGAGCTAGAGGACACTATCCCTGATAGAAGAATTAGATGGCTAGGGTGTTTTCACCAAGATTCAGATCGAGCAGGAGAGAGATGTGAGTGTTAAGAGTAAACTTTGTGAACAGCAAAAGGACTGGAATGAGGCCACGGAGAGGACTGGAGCTTTAAAATCAAGGACAGATTTATTGGGGATAGATAAAAGACCTGTCTTCTAGCCCGAGAATCTTGTGGTCCAGTATATTAATAGTTTCTGATGATGTTTGTACACGTAACAAAAGAACAGGTGTTTGGCTATGACATCTTGTCATCCCAAGCCACGAGAAACCCGTCTTTTCCCACAAAATTTTGAGGGTTCAGCTAGAAGGGACTAGCTTGAGGAGTGTTAGAGAAAGACAAGGCCCAGACTCAGGGGATGGGCTCCTTTTAGGGCTGGTGGTTCTTTTTCCCCTTACACCCAACTTTGAGTCAGGAGGGTGCTGGTGCATGAGATCAGCATAGGAGGATCTTAGGTGTGCCGGGAAAATTTTTAAAAATCATTAATTAAATTATTTTTTTTTTGGAAATTATCTTTTACTTTTATTTATAAATATTAGTTGTCTATTTTTTTGAGGCTTCAGAAAAAATAATAATAATAAGTGAACTGATAACTCAATAGTGAACCTCAGAGTCAAAGCATTCTATGATAGACATACTCTTTTTTTTTTGACCTTATATATTTATTTTTATTATTTATTTATTTTTATTAAATCATAGCTGTGTGCACCACACACTGGTTTTATAGACCGTTTGACACATTTTCATCACACTGGTTAACATGGCCTTCCTGGCATTTTCTACATACTCTTATTTGACCATGTGAATGCTACTTTTTTTGCATTATTATTATTTAGTTTTCTTTTTTTTAATTAAATCATAGCTGTGTACAATAATGCAATCATGAGATAC
Source organism: Loris lydekkerianus (assembly GCA_963574355.1). Taxonomy (NCBI): domain Eukaryota; kingdom Metazoa; phylum Chordata; class Mammalia; order Primates; family Lorisidae; genus Loris; species Loris lydekkerianus. The sequence continues at coordinate 18,484 of CAUYPK010048768.1, read as the reverse complement.
AATGTGCTGATTCCATATACAGTCTGAAATATTTTCACCAAACTGGTTAACATAGCCTTCATGGCATTTTCTTAATTATTGTGTTCAAACCATTATACTCTACACTTAGTAAACTTCACCTGCACCTTTCCAAGATGCACCCTAGGTGTGGACCCACCAATCACCCTCCCTCCACCTTTCCTCCCCCTCCCTTGCCCCCTTCCCCATATTCTACTCGCACTATAACAAAGATATTTGTACCAGAATGTTTATTGCAGCCCAATTCATAATTGCTAAGTCATGGAAAAAACCCAAGTGCCCATCGACTCATGAATGGGTTAATAAATTGTGGTATATGTACACCATGGAATATTATGCAGCCATAAAGAAAGATGGAGACTATAACCTCCTTCATATTTACATGGATGGAGCTGGAAAATATTCTTCTTAGCAAGGTATCCAAAGAATGGAAGAAAAAGTACCCAATGTACTCAGCCCTAATATGAAACTAACTTATAGCTTTCATACGATGGCTACAACCCAATCTCAGTACAAGAATATGGGGAAAGGGAGGGGAAGAGAGGGGGAGGTAGGGTGGAGGCAGGGAGATTGGTGGGTCCACACCTAGGGTGCATCTTGGAAGGGTGCAGGTGAAGTTTACTAAGTGTAGGGTAAAAGGGTTTGAACACAATAATTAAGAAAACGCCATGAAGGCTATGTTAACCATTTCAGTGAAAATATTTCAGACTGTATATGGAACCAGCACATTTTACCTCATGATTGCATTATTGTACTCAGCTATGATTTAATGAAAAAAAAAAAAAAAAAATCAGGGGTTGTGATTTTATTTGTAGATACAATAGGATTTAAACCAATAAAAATAAGGAAAGACAAGGGTAGACACTACATATTTGTCCAGGAAACACTCCACATGGAGAGATTTCAATAATTAACATTTATGCACCCTACCTGAATGCTCCTCAATGTATAAAGAAATCATAATGGATATAAGCAATTTCATATCCTCCTGCACTATAATTATTGGAGATTTTGACACACCTTTGTCAGTTCTGGATAGACCCTCCAAGAAGAAACTAAACAACAAAATAATGGAATTCAACTTGACCCTATAACAAATGGACTTAACATACATCTACAGAATATTTCATCCTAGTAAAACTGAATACACATTCTTCTCATCATCCTCCATGTCATCCTCCAAAATTGATCATATCTTAGGGCACAAGCCTAACCTCAACAAATTTAAAAGAATAGAAATTATTCCTTGTATCCTCCTGGACCACATGGAAAAAAAGTAGAACTTAATAGTGACAGAAATCTTCATAGTCAAACAAAGTTGTGGAAACTAAATAACATTAGGCTGAATGATAGCTGGGTCAAAGATGAGATTAAGAAGGAAATAATCAAATTTTTGAAACAAAATGATAATGTAGACCCAAATCATCAAAACCTGTGTGATACTGCAAAGGCAGCCCTAGGAAAGAAATTTACAGTATTAAAAGCCTTCATCAAGAAAAAGAAAGAGACAAAGTTAACAACCTAATGGGTCATCTCAAGCAACTGAAAAATGAAAAACAATCTAACCCAAAAACCCAGCAGAAGAAAAGAAATTACAAAATTAGAGCAGAATTAAATGAAATCGAAAACAAATTATTCAGAAGATCAATGAAACAAAAAGTTGGTTATTTGAAAGATTAATAAAATTGATAAAACTTTGGGTAGCCTAACCAGAACATAAAATTAAAACCTCTAATAATGCCAATCAGAAAAGATAAAGGAGAAATAATAAGAAATACCACAGAAATTCAAAAAAGTCTCAATGATTACTACAAAAAACTCTATCCTCAGAAATGTATTGGAGGAAATTGACCAATACCTGGAAGCACGCCACCTTCCTAAACTCAACCAGAAAGAATTAGAAATTTTGAATACACCTATAGCAAGAACTGAAATAACATCAACTATATAAAATCTCCCAAAAAAGAAATGTCTGGGACCAGATAGCTTCTCATCAGAATTCTACCAAACCTTCAAACAGAAACCAGTATCTATATTATATAACCTTTTCCCAAACATAGATAAATAAGAATCCTCCCCCAACAGATTCTATGAAGCAAATATCACCTTGATCCCCAAACAGGAAAGGACTCAACAAAGAAAGCAAACTATAGACCAAAATTATTAATGAATATTGATGCAAATATATTCAATAAGATCCTAGAAAACAGAATTCAACAAAACACTAAAAAAATTATATACCACAATCAAATTGGTTTTATCCCAGGGTTACAAGCTTGGTTCAACATACATAAATCTATAAATATAATACACTATATAAATAAAATTAAAAAAAAGAGCATATCATTCTTTCAATTGATGCAGAAAAAGCTTTTGATAATATCCAGCATCCTTTCATGATTAGAACATTTAAGAAAATAGGCTTAAATGGGACATTTCTTTAACTGATAGAGGCCATCTACAGCAAACCCACAGCCAATATCATACTGAATGGAGTAAATTGAAAACATTTCCACTCAGATCAGGAACTAGAAAAGGATTCCCTTTGTCATCACTGCTATTCAACATAGTAAATGAAGTCCTAGCTATTGCAATTAGGCAAGAGAAGGGGATCAAGGGTATGCAAAAGGGATCAGAGAAGGTCAAACTCTCACTCTTCACATATGATCTTATACCTGGAAAACCCCAGGGAGTCAACCACACAGCTCTTAAAAGTGATCAAGGAATATAGTAGTGTCTCAGGATACAAAATTAACACTTACAAACAGTAGCTTTTATATATATCAACAATACTCAAGCCAAAAAAAAAAAAAAAAAGTCAAGGACTCTGTGCTTCTTATAGTAGTGCCAAAGAAGATGAACTTTCTGGAAATTTATCTCACAAAGGATATGAAAGATCTCTATAATGAAAATTATGAAACCCTGAGAAAATAAATAGCTGAAGATGCTAACAAATGGAAAATCATACCATGCTTGTGGCGGGGAAGAATCAACATTGTTAAAATGCCCATACTACCCAAAGCAACCCACAGATTTAATGCAATCCCTATCAAAGCACCAATATCATACTTTAAAAAACTTGAAAAAACAGTACTTCTATTTATATGGAATCAGACAAAAACCTCAAATAGCCAATACATTACTCAAAAATAAAAAATCAGGAGGCATCACATTACCAGACTTCATATTATACTACAAATCTATAGTGATCAAAACAGGATGTTACTGGTACAAAAATAGGCAGATATATGGAACAGAATAGAGAACCTAGAGATGAACCCAGCCACATATCATCATTTGATCTTTGATATGCCTAACAGAAACATACACTGGGGACAAAACTCTCTATTTAACAAATGGTGCTGGGAGAACTAGCTAGCAACCTGTAGAAGACTGAAACTGGACTCTCACCTTTCACCACTAACAAAAATTGATTCTTACTGGATAAAAGATTTAAACTTAAGGCATGAAACTATAACAATACTAGAAGAGAGTGCAAGGAAATCCCTTGAAGATATTGGCCTGAGAAAATACTTTATGAGGAGGACTCCCTCTGGCAATTGAAACAACACCAAAAATATATTACTGGGATCTGATCAAGCTAAAAAAACTTCTGCACAGCTAAGGTCGCTGTAAGAGAAGTAAATATACAGCTTCATAATGAGAGAAGATTTTTGTAGGTTATGATTCCAACAAAGGTCTGATAAGTAGAAGCTACACAGAACTCAAGTTAATCATTAAGAAAAGAACAACAACCCCATTTCTTTGTGGGCAAGTGACTTGAACAGAAACTTCTCTGAAGATGACAGGCAAATGGCCAAAAAACACATGAAAAAAATGCTCATCATCTTTAATCATCAGAGAAATGCAAATCAAAACCACTTTGAGATATCACCTAACTCCAGTAAGATTAGCCCACATCACAAAATCCCAAAAGTACAAATGCTGGTGTGGATGTAGAGAGAAGGGAACACTTCTACACTGCTGGTGTGAATGCAAGCTAATACAGACTTTTTGGAAAGAAGTTTGGATAATACTCAAGGAACTAAAAGTAGATCTACCGTCAATCCTACAATTCCTCTACTAGGTATATACCCAGATGAACAAAAATCATTTTACAACAAAGACATTTACACCAGAATGTTTATTGCAGCCAAATTCATAATAGCCAAGTCATGGAAGCAGCCCATATGCCCATCAGCCCATGAATGGATTAACAAATTGTGGTATATGTATACCATGGAATGGACTTTACATCTTTTATGTTTACCTGGATGGAGCTGGAACATCTTCTTCTTAGTAAAATCTATCAAGAATTGGGGGTGGGGGGGGGGAAAGAAAGTATCCAATGTACTCAATACTAGTATGAGACTAACACATTTATGTGAATGATAAAACACAAATATTGTCTAGCAAGAAGGAGAGAAGAGGAGGGAGAAGGGTGGAGAGGGGGAGGGCGAGTGGAGAGAGGGTATTTGGTGGGATCTTACCTAATGTGCATAATGCAAGGGTACATTTCAAAACAATTAAGAGTATATTATAAATGTCTTACCACAAGAAATAAGTGAGGCGATGGTTATGTTAATCAGTTTGATTTAAGTATTTCATATTGTACATCAAATCATCAGATTAAGCCCCATAAATGTGTACAGTTATTATTTAATAAAAATTAATTTTAAAAAATAAAGTAATTGCATGTCCAGCCACATATAGTACTTGAAATGCATTAAAGTAGGTGATTACAAAACAGCCATAAATACACACATTAAAACCCCTTTGGGAACACCTAAGAAATCAGAGCAATATTACTTCGTCACACAAATTGATAAAACACTTCAGATGATTCTCTAGTTGTGTAGACACTATACCCAAGACTATCATTTCAAAGGAATAAATGGAAATTGATAGGCTCCCAAGACAACCAAGTCTTTCATACTGGCCCTGTTTGCTGATATGCTACAATAAAGACCCATATTTGGCTTGTGAGCCTTTGTCAAATGTTACCTATTACAAAAAATCATTTTTAATTTACAGAATGTATTATTATATTCATATGTTAGGCAAAGTTTGTCCATTTAGAAATTTTATTCAAAAGCAATACAGTTGTGCTAAACTACATGTAACTTTTAAAAAAATCCTGAGTTAAATTTTTGGTACTCCTGAGATAAACCTTGAGTAAACGCATCCTCTCATCTCTAAGAGTTTGCAAAAGATTTACACTTTTTTCTGGAAACCACCCAACATCTGATGATTTCTTTTGATTTGGCTTTAGTTAGAAAAAAAATCCCTCTTGAGCAACTTGATACATTGGGTTGGAACTCAAAGAAACACTTAGGATGCAAATGCATTCTGTCTGAGCCCAACCAAACATTTCCCTTGCACTCCTTGCAAACTGGGTTCTGTCCTCACACGTATTATCTCTGGTTATCACTACGACAAACTCAGCCCCATGAATCAAGTACCCTACACGAGTAAAATGGCAAGCAAAAAATACAGAAAAATATCACATAACCTCATGAATAATTTTGTTTGTAATTTAGTCCTACCAGTTTTAGAAAATATAAAAGATATCACATTTCTATGAAGACCTAGCTGCACAATGAATTAACCATTCTTCTCTGGAATAATTTGTTCCAGAATAATTTGTCTACAAGTTAGTACCCCACAAAATGTGCTAAGCTTATTCCATGGGACCCCACATTATGTCCTCAAATACTGGTGGGCTGTTCAGAGAATCTCTTAACCTGAAAGTCTCATAACATACAAAATCAAAAGCTGGAGCAAGATGTCAGAAAGCAGAGCTGAGGGATTATAAACTAAGTTCTTTTTAAAGACAGAAATAAGGAACTCCAGAGTTCATTTGAATCTGCCTTTCTTGGAAGGTGGGCAGCCTTTTTAAGATACTTATTTTTCTCCTATTTGGTTTTATTCTTCAATTCTTTATATTTTGTGTCAGGTCTTATGCTAGGTACAGCAGATAGAAAGATGAGTAATATATGAACCCACCCCTAAGATGAGGGTAGAACTGGCCACGTGTGAATAACAGCCTCCGCCCGCTGCAGTAGCAGTCCCCAGAGCTGGGTTCATGAACCCACCTCCAAGCTCGGACTATTTCCTACTTCTGCCCTCTTTTGTTCTCAGAATCAATTCTGATCAGACACAAAAATGACTGACCCTTCCCTGGCTAGTTATCAATCCTCCTGGGCCAGAGCCACAATTTGCTTTCCAAGTACTAATAAATGTCATGGACTAGACTTAGCTCTTCACAAACATCATTTGCTTGAATCCACACAATAATTTAGTAGAGTATTATTAAATCCATTTTATAGAAACAGAAACTGAGAATCTTAGAGGTTACAAAATCTTTCTCCAAATCACACAGTCAAGTGAACAACGAATGGAAGATTTGGATCTACACTTTATGTGAGTCCAGGACCTCTTAGCCCAGAAACTTCGGCTCCCAGCACTGGGCTCAACTACTTTACTTTTTGGTTTCACTGTTGCTTACCCCTTTCCTTCCTACCACCTCATCTTCCAAGAATCAAAATTCCATATTTTCAGCAGCTGTCAACCCTCTCCTCTACCTCCCAGCCATCGTAATTCACTATGAAGTTATAGTATTATAACCATACCCTTAGAAGACATATGGCCTTCCAGAAAGAAGACCCCCTCCCCAGCCAGTGTCCCTGCTAGTGAGGAACTCCAGTGGCAAATCCCAGCCCCACCTCAACTGGCCAACTGGCCATGGTTGACAAAGCATAATGGTACAGTTTCGAAGAGACCCAGCTTTTAAAATAATACCAACTTCCTTTCTTTTTATGTGGCTGAAGAACCAAGAAAGCAGAGTAGCTTGCTCTGCACATGCAAAGCTCCAAAAAGGACCAAAGTAACAGCTGTAATCTCCCCCACCCCTTCCCATTTTTTTCTAAGCATAAAACCAGGCTTGAGGTTTCATGAAGTTTCTGGCCCTTTCATGGCATAACATGTAGGGCAGTACGTGCATTCTACTTACTGGGTTTTTTTTTTTTTATTTTTAAATCATAGCTGTGTACATTAGTGCAATCAAGGGGTACAATGTGCTGGTTTAAATGCAATCCTACATTTACAAACAAAAATAACTGCTTTGGCATTTTTAGTTCTTCCTTCTTTCCTTCCTCCCTCACACTCATTTCCAAAAATCAACCAAAATAGCCACAAACATAAAACAAAGAAATTAACCCATGGTCTAAAATAATTCTGGCTCAGCTTAATGGTCTTATAAATTAAATCTGCTAAATGTTCCCTGTAGGTTTTGTTTAGGTAGATCCACCATGATTTCCTTATTCAAGAATCTCTAAGAAGCTTATAGATATAAATATTTATTATTTCCATTTTACAGCAGAAAAAGAAAATGCCTAGAGAGGTCAAGACGTCTGCAAACAGCCCCAGAGTGGTGCACTCACAGTCCTATGAAGAAGCATACAGAAGCCTAATTTCTTTCTATTCCTTTCTTTTTTTTTTTTTTTTTTTTTTGAGACAGAGTCTCACTCTGCCACCCTGCTTAAAGTGCCATGGCTTCAGACCTCACAGCAACCTCAAACTCTTGGGCTCAAGTGACCCTCTTGCCTCACCTCCCAAGTAGCTTGGACTATAGATGCCCACCACAAAGCCCTGCTAGTTTTTCTGTTTTTAGTATAGACAGTGTCTCACTCTGCTCAGGCTGCTCTCGAACTCCTGAATTCAGGTGATCCACCTGCCTCAGCCTCCCAAGTAGCTTGGACTATAGGCACCAGCCACAACATCTGGCTAATTTTTCTATTTTTCGTAGAGATGGGGTCTCACTCTTGCTCAGGTTGGTCTTGAACTCCTGAGCTCATGTGATCCACCTGCCTCAGCTTCCCAGAGTACTAATGTTACAGGTGTGAGCCCTTGTGCCCGGCCTACAGAAAGCTAATTTCTAAAGCAGCATCCTTCCCACAGGGCTGTGCTGACACTAAGCTGGTGAATCTCATTAAGAGGGTGCATAATCATTAAAAATTCTTCTGCTTTCTCACGTTAACTACCATGTACATTACAGATCTAATGCTTCACGAAAGCTGAGAAGTGAATTAGACATTTTATTTAAATGCTACGTAACTAAAAGTTAAAAAGTATAATTACCTACTGCAGCCTAAGAACTGGAAAGACTAATTTGGTGGAGTTGTTAAATTTTACAAAGCCTGAGTCTCAATTTTCAAAAAATATTGCACATTTATTTATTGAAGTGAATGAAACATTTGCTATAAAACTATTCAACGGAAAGTTTTTTAACAAAGCATAATTTACTTTTCATTTACAGAACAATGGAAAGTAGAAGGAAATCTCCTCAAAGGTATTAGAATCATGTACAGTTTCATATTTGACTAAAAAATTATTTCCCCAGCCTGTTTTTGCAGCACTAAGAATATGCAGGAAAGTATCGCTTGCATTCATCATGGAAATTACAGAAAAATGACTGAAACTACTGAGAACATTATTAAATAAAATATATACTTATTATCTATCTTTTTTGTCTGTGTTTTATTCTATGGTTCACAGAATATTGACTCTTTCTTAATAGTCTTCCTACTCAGAAATCAAATTTCACTCTACTCCCCAAATGTGGGTAGTTGTGGGGAGTCAAACTTCTACAGAATTTCATCTGGGGCATTTGAGGGTGAAATCCAAACCAGGCTGTAGATCCGAACTCTCCATCCCCTGGGGGAAATTCACCCTTCAATTTAAATGTGGCCAATAGATCAGTGGGAGGCCTTCTCTTCCCCCAGCAGATGGCAAGCAGAATCAGAGATTCTTTGTTCCAGGTGCATTGAGTTTCAAAATGAGGACAGGGCTCATGTCTCTCTATTTGATTATGCTGGTGTACAGCATCTCGACCCGGGAGGCTAAGGCAGTGACTATGAGCCCAAATACAGTCAACGTGATGGATATGGAATTTTAAGGGAGAAAAAAAAATTGTGTCCTTGTTACCACCCACCATTCAGATCCAGAACTGAAGCAGGTGGATTGCGTGAGCTCGGGAGTTTGAGACAGCTGAGTTTGGCATTTTAGACATTTGCCACCATGTACTTCAAGAAATATTATTGGAATCCCCTGGCATCTTGCTCAATGCAAGCATAAATGTTCAAGGGCTTGTCATAGGAAGTCTTAGAGATAACTGATATAACTAGAATCCTATTTTCTAGCAGCGTACTGGGATCTAAATGAAATTTTAAATCCCCACAACCAACTAAATAAACCCTCTATTGGACCAGAGACAACCCCAACCCCCCAAACCTTAAAGCTGATTTGTCAGCCATCAGGAGAAAGAAGGTCAGCACCCCTAGTTATATCCCATCACTCTTGGAGGTACTTTTTGTAACAATAAGATATAAAATCATTAACAGGCCTAAGGTCATGTAAGATAGCATTTAAAACATACCTGTAGGTCATCAATTCATTTAACAGATCACTTGAGTCTGGTTGTATGTCCAGTATTACAACAGGTGACTTGTCTCTGATTCACAGACTCCCTTAACTTAAAGCATTCCAGACCTTTAGACAAAGCTTCATTTCTTCACCCAATTACAAATCAAAGAATCTTTAAATCCACCTATAATTCCCTGTTTCAAATGTCCACCTTTTTGGGCCAAACCAATGCACGCCTTCCACATACTGATTGATAACTTTACATATAATCCCATTCTTTATAAAATGTATAAAACTAAAACTGTAACCCAACCACAGTGAGACCACTTGCTCAAGGCTTCTTGGACATGGCTCTGTAAGCCACTGTCACACACCTCTCTTCATCCTTTCTCAGAGTTTGGATTCTTTTCAATGGATAGTATAATACAGCAAGTATTATAAACACATGTATGCACAGGTGTGTGAATGCTTGTGTGTCTTTGTGTACATGTGTGCATGCTTGTAGGAAACTGGACCATTACACAGTATAAGACAATGTCCCCACAGGGCTGTTGGAAGCCCTGGAAGCTTGCTGTTGACTTCATAGAGCACAGGCATCCAAGGTGGACTCACTGAGTGTCAAGCACAGGACCCTGGCAGCAGCAGAGGGATTGTGATGAGGGGATAGGGTAAATATTTGCCCTGTGAATGAATGAATAAATAAATGACTAAAAATGAGGCAATGATCAGAGGCTTAGGTAGGTAGAATTAGGGAGATTCAAATGTAGGTAGTAGGGACCCATGCCAGTAGTATCCCCAATCAGAAATTCCTACTGTGAAGGGAGCTGATGAACAGAGATGGGGAGATAAACACAAGAGTAAGAATCATTTCAAGTGGAATAAACAGACTTGGTCACTTAGAAGGAAAGTTCAATCCTTCAATCAGCATACTCTGTCAGAGGAAACCGGCCACCCGGGAGACAAGATGCTGAGACCCTGAGCTGGGGGAGGGGGTGGATGAGTTCATGGCCTTGGGGTATGATTGGAGTGTAGGTAGGTAGGGGTGTATGTGTGTGAAAGAGAGGGAGTCAGAAACGGAAGAGAGAATGACTTCGGGGCTTTATTTTATTTACATGTTCATTCAGTGACCAACTACATATTTATTGGATGTCTACTTTGAGTTAACCACTGTGCTGGGCACTGGAGACATGAAAAGTCTATTTCATTTGGGAGATATGCATTTGCAAGAAGTGTAGGAATGAACAGACATCAATAGATGTGTCTTCTGAAGCCTGGGAAAGGAGCCCAGCCAGTGGCAATAGCCACCAGCACAGTTCATTGGCGGGGGTGATTGGGGGTGGAGGCAAATATGATCCATATTGTGAGCAGGTAGAGCTCCACCAACCAACCCTTCCTTTCCATACACATGCCATAGCCAGTTTCTCAGGAATCAGATACATCCCTCCTGATCAATTATTGCTCCAGGTCCAGAATAACAGTCAAATGAAGAAGCGAGGATGATGGTACAAAGATTCATATACTGTGAAGTTCCCACAGAACTTCTCACAAAAGTCCTGACTTTTGGAGAGTTTTTTCTTTCTGAGACAGGAAAAGCATCATCTCTGCAGGTGATCAGATAAGCAAGTTTTACTATCAGTATTGAAAATGAAATGATAAATACATCCTGGAGAAAAGAATACATTATTCAAAAAGAGAAGGATCAGGGAAGACATGAGTTTTATCTTCAGAAACTTGAAGAATTTTCATGTGGGACAGAAACTAATCTTGTTTTAGGATACCCTCAAAAATTAGAATTAGAACCACTGGAATGTAAATTCTGCCTCAGTATCGATACTATCAGCCTCAATATGGGAATTAAGTTGCCAACTCAGAGTTACCCATAGAAGAAGTGGGATATCATAACACAGGCTGACTCAAACACACAATTCATGCATGGGCCACTCCAAAGAGAATGACACAGGCCCCTGCTAAGTCTATATCTCCAGGAATCCTCAAACTTTTTAAACAGGGCCAGTTCACTGTCCCTCAGACCATTGGAGGGCTGGACTATAGTTTTAAAAAAAAACAAAACTATGAACAAATTCCTATGCACACTGCACATATCTTATTTTGAAGTAAAAAAATAAAACGGGAACAAATACAATCACCTGCCTCATGTGGCCCGCGGGCCGTAGTTTGAGGACCCCTGCAAGACACTGATCTGTGGCCTTTAGCACAGAGAAGTAAAGGGTCCATTCAAAGTGCCATCTGAGACCCAAGGATGGTGTGCACTGTAGCAGTAACACAGTACTTGCAATTCTCCTAAGTCAGGTGGGTTCATAGCTGTGTGTCCTCACATAGTCAGTCATGGAGACGTATGCCAGCCAAAAGCAGTGGACAGAAAAGGAGGTAGGATCAGTCCTTACATAATTGTTAAATTTTTAAAGGTCATTAATTAAATTATTTGTGAAAGAAGTTCAAAGCACAGTAAATATATTCTTTTTTTTTTTGTTTTTTTGTTTTTGTTTTTTTTGCATCAACATAATTTAAGTGAGCCACGGAAGTTTAACTATAGGTTTAAGTGTGCCGTGAGGTTAAAAAAAGTTTAAAGACACTGATCTAGAGAAAATCTGCTTGTAGCCTGAGCAGAACTCTAGAGGAGAAGCCAGAAATGTTCCCCAGAATGGGAAGGTAGAAACCCAGGCCTATGTGCTCACCTCTCATCATGTTTGTTTCACCTCTAATTTGGTAGTTTCCAGCTGTATTGTGTGAAGTCCTAGTGTTCCAAAAAGGTGCTTCATAGATCGCTGCGAGGAAGAAATTTGGGAGCCTCATCCCTCATTTCAAGCAGAGAAGCTACTTATTTGTTTGATTTATGTATGATTTTCTAAAAGAAATGTCAGACTCTAACTCTAAGAGGTGCCCAGCAAAACACACAGCTGTCAAGGAGTTTCAGTCTCTTCACATCTCATTCCACCCCTTCAAGGACACAACAAAGTCCTCATGGGTGCAAAGTTAGGCTATTAATAACTAGGGGAGGAGCTTCAGGTATGAGCAGCCCAAAGAGCTACCCAGTCCTTTCTGCCTCCCTCAGGAACCACTGCTTGGCTGGATTCACGTTACTTTGATCTTCTCTACTTTCCCTCCCATGTTGCCTCTTTGTTGTCCTAATTGCAAAGCCCCTCAGGTGCAGGGAGTCATAGAAATGGAAACATTTCTTGAGCCAGCTCTGCTCCAACCTCAGGTAAGCTGACTTCTTCATCCTTCTCTCATTCTGAAAATGGTGAAGTTGCTGAAGACCATGATCATCTGATGAGGCTTAGGCAAAGGGACTTCAAGTTAGAAAGGTAAAAGCAGGTCGCAAAGCCTGTGTGTAGTCTAGTACAATTCACAGGTACAAGACAAAGCAGACATTAGTGCTAAGGCCTAAATTAATACTTGCTCTAAGGCACCAGAGTCACTCTGGGACCTGGGCTGGATTTAGGAACGTGTTACCTGTCCATGGATATGTGTGAATTACACAGCACGGCATGCTAATATGGAAGGCTTTCACTCACTAAAGATGTATTTACTTGTGACTTGTAATTGGGAAACCAGACACCAAGCCTATGGCAGCACAATTATTTCCTGATTTTGCCAGCTGGTGGGTCTGAACGCACTACTAGAATTAGATTTTAATTGCTCAGAGATATTACGGCAAATCAAAAGTAAAAATGCCTGGGGAAGGCAGAGACAGTCTTCCTTAGATGAGTTCAAATTTGAGCTGCAAATCTGTTTGTTATAGAACTTAGAGCATTCAAGCACTGGAAATTATCTACTTTTTCAAACTCTACTGATGAATTTTTCTCCTCTCCAATCTGAATTGTCAAAGGAGACCTCTCTGATCCAATACAATATAATAAGCACCAAAATGACCTTGTTGTTATTAACACAATAAAATTGTATTTCTCATAGATGTGCAATCACTGAGTGTGTTTTTGTTGATGGATAGATTTCCAGTTTCAGGAAAAACATTTTTGTTTTCCCATTCCACACTACAACTTACCAGTTTACTAGTCCCAATGTTGTATCATTGCAAGTGAAATATGGAAACCTTATTTCCATTTAATCCCTTTACATTCCCAACTTTTTAAATACAATTTCCTTAAGTATTATACATATTAAGCACCATATCAGAAGTTATAATGAGTTTTGTTTCAACCATCAATACCATTTCAGAAACTCAGGAGAAGAGCAGTCAAGTACATTCATTCCAACTTTTATCTGTTCTGGTGTCCTTTTCTTTCTTAAGTTCCTAAACTTCTCAAATTTCATTTCCTTTCTATTTAGAGAACTTTCTTTAGTAATTCTTTTTTTATTTCAAAATATTAAGGAGGTAGAAGTGTTTTTATTACATGGACACCTCGAATAATGCTTAAGTCAGGGCTTTTGGTGTCCCCATCACCAGAACAGTGTTCATTGTACCAAATAGGTAAGTTTTTATCCCACACTCCTTTCCCACCCTCCCCCCTTCTTGTTTCTCATGTCTTTTATGTTGCTTTGTGCCTGTGTGTCTCCACCATTTAGCTCCCACTTATTAATGAGAATTTATGGTGTTTGGTTTTTTTTATTTCTGAGATACTTCACTTAAGATAATGGTCTCTAATTCCATCTAGTTTCCTTTATCCACTCACAAATTGATGGGTAATTAGGTTGTTAGGTTGATTCCACATGCTTGTGTTAAATCTTTAGAGATTCTTTAAGGATAGGTTTGCTAGTAAAAAATTACCCTAGTTTTCTTTATCTAAGAATTCATTTATTTCCCCTTCATTCCTAAAGGATATTTTTGTTAGATATAAAATTCTGAGTTATAGAACTTTAAAAGTTCTGAGTCACTTTCATCTGCTTTTCTTGGTTCCAGATGAGAAACAGACTATCATTTGAATTGCTCCCTATATGTAATGTGTCATTTCTGCTCTGACTACTTTTAATATTTTTTTTCTTTGCATTAGTTTTCAAAAATTTAGTTTTTAAAGTAACTTGGTATAAATTTCTTTGTGTTTATCCCTTTTATACTTTGCTCAACTTCTTGACTATATAAGTTTATGTCTTTCAACAAAGGAAGTTTTTAGACAGCATTTTTTTCAAATTTTTTGTCAATCTCACAATCTTCTTTTTATCATGTTTTTCTTTTAATTGTTCAGCTTGTATAAATTCCATTATGTTCTGTTCAAGTTCACTGATCATATCATCCATCATCTTCACTCTAATAATGAGCCCATCCAATGAGTATTTTATTCTGCTTTTAATGATTTTTAGTTCCATTTGGTTGTATATTATAACAAATCTGCTTTCTGAGGTTTTTTTGTTTATTTCAAGAGAATTTTTAATTACTTGTTGAAGCATTTTTGTGATGGTTACTTTGGAATTTTTTTTTAATTAATTTATTTTTATTGTTAAATCATAGCTGTGTACATTAGTGCAATCAAGGGGTACAATGTGCGGGTTTCATATACTATCTGAAATAACTTCAACATCTAATTCATCTTGGTGTTTATGTCTGTTGATCATCATTTCTTATTCAAGATGTGATTTTCTTGGTTCTTGGTATGATGAGTGATTTTTTTTTTAAGTTGTATCTGGACATTTTGGACATTACAGTAATGAACTTGGACTCTATTTGATCTTCTTCTGTTGATGGTTTCCCTCTTGAGCTCTAGATTGAGGACTAGATGTGTGTGTGTGTGTGTGTCTAGCTTACTGCTGGGTCCTATAGACATCACTCGTGCAAAAGTGGACTACTAACTCACACTGCCTCATTACAAATGGGTGGAATGGAAGTTCAGCTCTCTTTTCATCCCCTAATACTACCTTCCAGTAAAAGTGGTGCACTGACTCATACCACCTCATTGCCTTTGGAGTTGTGCTCAGCTGGGCTTCCCACTGTGGCCCATTGGCACCAGGAATGGTGGGAGCTTAGCGCTAACTAGCCCAAACTCACACCACTTTGTTCAGTCTCATTGATTCCAGGTGTGAAGCCTCAGCTCCCTGCTGACACTGGTGAAAGGGGGAAGTGCTGGTGACTAGCCCTTCCTCTCACAATCCATGTTAAGTCACTGCTGGGTGACTATGGAGGCTCAGTTCACTGCAGGACTCTGCTTTGCTGTTTGGTTTCTAGAGTGAAGTGGGAATTCCTGGAAGACGGAGATGTGTTTGGTTCATCTTTATAGCCCTGGAACTTCACAGAGAGTGATAGGGTTATTCCTGATGGTTAAATGAGTAAGTAAAATCATGAGCTAAAATTGTGATGGAATGAAATGAACATGAAGGGACCAAATAGGATTCACTAGTTTATGATTCTAAGTAAAGCATAAACAAAGGCCAGATTGTACGGTTCAATGAAACAAAAATGTAGAATTTCCCCACATCAGTGATGGGGAAGAAAGAGCCTAGATAATTTTTTCTCTGATTTACCATTTTAAACATAAGATTTAGTATTGTTATTGAAATACAGGGAACTTCCACTTTCCTTGGTAGAGAATTTTATTTGGATTTTCAAAAATTTCACTGAGGGAAGTCTATACTGTCTCTTTCTGAGAAGCAACTGAATTTTTCAAAACACAGAACTACGTATGTCCCATTTCTTTTCCCCTATCTAGTTCTACCAGAAATCCACAAGTTATAGCTTTGCTGGCTGTGTCCCAGTGACTTGCTTTCAATGTTAAAGACGCATTATCTGGAGTCATTAAATTAACAATACTCTCCAGTATACCCACTCTGTCATCCATCTGCTTGTCAAATGATACCCTCCTTATCTGAGCCATCATCTGGTATTCAAAGCTACTGAACCTGGCTCCAAGGTAGTCCACCTTCTGTTCTAAGCTACAAAATTAATTTTCAGCTTTCAGTTCTAACAACTATATAGTGATTAATAGTCCTCCCTGACCCCACATTCCTTCCCTAAGGATCTGGGGTCTTTGAGGTACATTTATACCTTGGAGGGTGGTGAACTGAGAACATGTGAAGGATCAGAATATGTAGAAAGGTGTTTCTAAAAAAGTATCATAGTGTCACCCTCACTCTTCCTCAACCAGAATCTGAATGTTGGGTCTCAGTCCTCTTTCCCATGCACCAGTTTATTTCTTACAACTTGAAAGTACCCTTCCTTCCTTATCCCTGTGAATAAAAATAATAAATATGTACATCCATCATTGGATAATAATCAATACCTTGACCTTGAGGTTGCTAAAAGAGAATAAAAATATAATCCTTAAATGCAGAGAACAAGTGGGGTAAAAAGAATAAAATTGCATTGTTCATTAAATATGATTCTTATTTAAAATGGTTACCTTTACTTAAATTCCTTGACCTGAAAATCCAGGACCTATATAATAAAACTCCAACCTCACACCTTGTCCCCCAAATCATACTGTTGTTCTATGCTCCTAAATTAGTAGCAACTTGTTACATGACAATAAAACACTAATATACTAGGTCTGGGGCTGGGCTTAGGAATCTGTATTTCAGCAAGTAGATGGGTCTTTAACCACAAATTAGAAACCTCAGCCAAAAGTTTCAAAATTTTCATTCTACCGGGTGGCGCCTGTGGCTCAGTGAGTAGGGCACCGGCCCCATATACCAAGGGTGGTGGGTTCAAACCCAGCCCCCAGCCAAACTGCAACAAAAAAATAGCTGGGTGTTGTGGCAGGCACCTGTAGTCCCAGCTACTCAGGAGGCTGAGGCAAGAGAATCACCTAAGCCCAGGAGTTGGAGGTTGCTGTGAGCTGTGTGATGCCAGGGCACTCTACCGAGGGTGATAAAGTGAGACCCTATCTCTACAAAAAAATAAAAAATAAAGAAACTAGTAGATTAAGAACTACAAACATGAGAGAAAAACTCAGTTAAATTCACATGTGTGGAGGAAGGATTGTGTAAGTTCTCACCCAACAGGTACATTGCATGAGTCTATGGAACAGTTCCTGGGTGAAGAACATAACTACAGCTTGGACTTAAACCTAACAAAAGCAAAGTATGTGACCTAATTGTATGTTCCTCATATTAATCTGAAATTAAAAAAAAAAAATACAACCTGGAAACCTGGAGCTACACAAAGGAAAGCAAAGTAGAAGAAACGGTAAACATGAGTATTTATACAAGAATTTATTTTTTATTTTTTTTTTTGAGGCAGAGTGTCACTTTGTTGCCCTTGGTAGAGTGCTGTGGCATCACAGCTCACAGCAACCTCGAACTCTTGGGCTTAGGTGATTCTCTTGCCTCAGCCTCCTGAATAGCTGGGGCTACAAGCACCCACCACAATGCCTGGCTATTTTTTTGTTGCAGCTTGGCCAGGACCAGGTTTGAACCTACCAACCTCAGTATATGGGGCTGTTGCCCTACTCACTGAGCCAGAGGTGGCGCCCTATACAAGAATTTTTAATTTTAAATTTTTCTTAAAAGATAATTCACTGTTAAAAAAATAACAATGTGTACATATACCACAATTTATTAATCCATTCGTGTATCGATGGGCATTTGGGCTTTTTCCATGACTTAGCAATTATGAATAGGGCCGCGATAAACATTCTGGTACAAGTATCTTTGTTATGATGTGATTTTTGGTCTTCTGGGTATATGCCCAGCACAGGAATTAGCGGATTGAATGGCAGATCTATTTTTAGATCTCTAAGTGTTCTCCATATATCTTTCCAAAAGGAATGTATTAATTTGCATTCCCACCAGCAGTGCAGAAGTGTTCCTTTTTCTCCACATCCACTCCAACGTCTCTGGTCTTGAGATTTTGTGATATAAGCTAGTCACACTGGAGTTAAATGATATCTCAAAGTAGTTTTGATTTGCATTTCTCTGATGATTAAAGATGACGAGCATATGTCTGAAGCCTGTGCGCCTGTCTTATGTAGAGAAGTTTCTCTTCAAATCCCTTGCCCAGACTGCGATGGGATCACTTGTTTATTTCTTGCTGATGCGTTTGAGATATAACCTGCAAATATATTCTCCCATTCTGAGGGCTGTTTGCTTGCTTTACTTACTGTGTTCTTGGCAGTGCAGAAGCTTTTTAGTTTGATCA
>CAUYPK010048765.1:0-14490 GCA_963574355.1 Loris lydekkerianus | reverse complement strand
GCGCCAAGTCCAAGAACACCAAAAAAGTTCACAGGTAAGGCCTTTCCGGTTTGCAGTCTCACTGCTGCTTGTACTCACGGTTGCCGGCGTGATTAGGTTGATCGAACACACGCAGCCACTTGCCAGTTTTCCACTGTTTGTCTTCCTCCTGGGGTCCAGAAGTCCCTTGCTGGCTCTCTGTGTCCTCAAAGGGATGATTGTAGGCAGGTCCCACCAGCCAGAGATGTCTTGAGTCTTGTCTCCCCAGATTCGCCAGGCCCAGTTACAGGGAAGCTGTTACTCAGCCACCATCTTTAATCCGAGTCCCTATTTTTTATTGTTTACAGCATCAGTTTTCAAAATTTTGTGATTATGCTTGTTAATAGTAAACTAATTTTTAGGTAATATGTTGATGAATTTTATAAAGTTTATACACTTCCTGATATATTAATATTTTATGTTACACTAAAAAACAAACACTGTGGTGGTGCCTTTGGCTCAAAGGAGTAGGGCACTGACCCCCTATACAGGAGGTAGCAGGTGCAAACCTGGCCCTGGCCCAAAACTGCAAAAGAACAAACAAACAAAACAAACACAAAAATAAAAATTAAAAGCTGAATATATAAAACTGTATATAAAGAGAACTTCTAATATTTTTTATTCATTATTTAGTGGATTACCTTGAAACTTCCTGAAATTTATGCTTCACGGTGGAGACTACTGGTCTACAAAATAAAATTTAAATTCCATTAAAGATTAATGTAGGAAGCCAAATTTATTTCTGATATTATCTATATAAAGAACTATCCCATAATCTCTTTTCTCTTCCAGCCAGAAAAATAATTGAAACATTATGTATTTTTTTTTTTTTTTTTTTTTTGGCAGTTTTTGGCCAGGGATGGGTTTGAACCCACCATCTCTGGCATATGGGACCAATGCCCTATTCCTCTGAGCCACAGGCACTGCCCACCACCTTTTTTTTTTTTTTTTGAGACAGAGTCTCGGTATGTCACCCTTGGTAGAGTGCTGTGGAGTCACAGTTCACAGCAACCTCAAACTCTTGGGCTTCAGCAACTCTCTTGCCTCAGCCTCCCAAGTAGCTGGGACTACAGGCCCCCACCACAATGCCAGGCTATTTTTTTGTTGTAGTTGTCATTGTTGTTTAGCAGGCCCGGGCCGGGTTCGAACCTGCCAGCCCCAGTGCATGTGGCTGGCACCCTAACACTGCACTATAGGTGCTGAGTAACTATTTATCTTCTTAAATCCTCCAATTTCCTTTTTTCCCTTTATTTGAAATTTCAGATTAATATGTGGGTACAAATGATTAGGTTACATAGTTTGCATTTGCTAGGTAAAGTCCAAGTTGTAGTTGAGCGCTTCACCTGGGAGGTGTGCCATATACCCCCTACCTTGCATCTGTTGGGTGAGAGCACACCAAACCTCCGCCCTCCTCCTCTCCACCCCACCCTTACCTGAATTTAGTGGTGTTTGTTTTTTCTTGTGTAGGCATGTAGTTGTTCAGTGACTAGTTTCATATTAGTATTGAGGACATTGGATGCTTGTTTTTCTACTCTTGTGACAGCTAGGAGGATGTTCTCCAAATCCTTCCAAAAGATGTAACGTCTCCATCTTTCTTTATAGCTGCATAGTATTCCATGGTATATATACTGTAGTTTATCCATTTGTGAGTTGGTGGGTGCTTGGGTTGTTTCCACATCTTGAAGATTATGAATTGTGAGCTGCAGTGAACTTTCTAGTGCAAATGGCTTTATGGTAAAATAATTTTTTTCCTTCTGAGTAGAAGTAATGGGATGGCAGGATCAAATGGAAGGTCTACTTTTAGCTCTTGGAGAATTCTCCATACTTCTTTCCAAAAGGGCTATATTAGTTTGCAATCCCACCGATACTGTATAAGTGTTTCCTTCTCCCTACACACTTACCAGCATCTGTAGCTTTGGGATTTTGTAATGTGGGCAATTCTCACTGGGGTTAACTGACATCTCAGATTGGTTTTGATTTCATTTCTCTGATGATTAGGGACCATCAGCATTTTTTCATGCATTTGGCCATTCTTCTGTTTTCATGCATTCATTGGCCATTCTTCTGTCTTCTTGGGAGAAGGTTCTGTTCACGTCTCTTGCCCAATGATAAATGGGGTTGTTTTCTCAGTTTTTGTTGATTAGTTTGAATTCTCTGTAGATTCTGGGTATTAGGCCCTTTTCAGATTTTTTTTTTTTTTTTTTTTGAGACAGAGTCTTATTATGTCACCCTTGGTAGAGTGCTGTGGCATCACAGCTCACAGCAACCTCAGACTCTTGGGCTTAAGCGATTCTCTTGCCTCAGCCTTCCAGGTAGCTGGGAGTATAGGCACCAGCCACAATGCCCAGCTATTTTTTTGTTGCAGTTATTATTATCGTTTAGCTGGCTTAGGCTGGGTTTGAACCCACCAGCCTTGGTGCATGTGGCTGGCACCGTAATCACTGTGCTATATGCGCCAAGCCCCTTTTCAGATTTGTAGTAGGCAAATATCTTCTCCCATCCTGAAGGCTGTCTGTTTGCTTTAGGTGATGTTCTCTTAGCTGTGCAGAAGCATTATAGCTTGATCATGTCTGATTTATTTATGTTTAGTGTTGCTGCAATTGCCAAGGGGGTCTTCATAAAAGCTTTTCCTAGGCCTATTTCATGAAGAGGTTTTTCCCATACTTTCTTCTACATTTTTATCATTTCATGTTTTAGATTTAAATCTTTTATCCATCTTGAGTCAATTTTTGTAAGCAGTGAGAGGTGCAGGTCCAGTTTCAGTCTTTCACATGTGTCTTATTTCCTACCTAGGATTATACTGTGTAAAGCATCATTGCTCAGATTAAATTCACTGGAAGACTACTTCCACATGACATCTGTGTGTGTGTGTGGTGGGGGGGATGCTTTTATTGTCAAATAAATTTAGGAATTAATACATGTCATATCTTTTTTTTGGAAATTCACAACAAAAATAGCAAAGGATCAGAGAAGTTCTAAGATACTTGTGTATAACTATGTAACCTAAAAATTTCTAAGCTTCTTTAGGCAGGAAAATTTGTACTTAACTAAGTACCTATTAATATTTCATAGAATGGTTGTTCGATGGAGCACACTTTTTGAATGCTCCCCAGATTTTTCCATTGGTACATTTACTTTAATATGAGTCAACCATAATCTAGAAAAGTTAGTGGTTTTAATGAGTTTGGCAAGGGATCATATCACATCCTAAACAAGTACTCTAGGTAAATAGTATGTTTATACATTACCATAAAAGATTTAAATCAAGTTTCTTTGTGCATCTGGAGAGTGCCTCTAACGAATCTATTCTTGCTGAAAATGAGCCTTCCTCAGCATTGCTAATTCCCCTAAATCCTCATTACTTCCCTATGGCAGATGAAATGTTGCCTTTTCTATACAATGTTGAATCCTTTTCAGAAGATTTCAATTCAGTATCAGTGGGAAGATCTTAATATTCATCACATTCTTCCAACAATAGAGGGTTCTTTTCATTTCATTTCTCCCACGTGGACCTCTGGATCTTCACCCTGTGCCTCCTTAAACTCTTTTTACCTGACTTCCACATTTCAACCTGCCTAGAAATTCTTTAACTGCTTGATAAATGAAGGTAAAGAAAGCTGTTGAGCTTCAGCAGCAGGAGGAATGTATATGATTATTTATGGTATAAATAATTGGCGAGGCACCTGGGCTGAAGAGTGATGATGGTAACGTGAGCTCTGCAAGTCGCTGGCAGAGCACCTGCGGCTAAACAGAGGCAGTGGCAATAGCTTATGAGCTGTGATGCCTTAAGGTCTAAAACCTCAGGGAAGCAGGAGGAAAAGAGGGGAAGGCAGACAAATAGGGCGTGCTAATGGGAGGCTATGTCACAGGTATCTGCTGCTTGGAATTAAGTCAACTAAAACACAGAGTATACATTGTTTCAGGGGTAACGGGGGTGGAACAAGTGGTCCAGGGTCTCCCCCAAACTTACAAGACTGAGAGGATCTGAGATAGCACAAAATAAGTGTCTAACAGTGTCACCCTGGCTCTATTTGAGTCCATTTGGGCCCTCCCATTAGATCTGGTTCACTATTATGATTTGGGGCCTTGATTTTTGTGAGAACAAGATGTCCTCACTCATTTTCTGATAAGGGAGGTGCAAGTTCAACCCATCACAGAGACCCATTCAGAATAGCGGCCAGTGGCAACTTGGGATAAGACTGAGAGCAAGAAGATTTTGGAAGCAAGCTGTGTCTGGTGCCAAGGGCATCTTCGATAATCACCCTCTCTCCTCTCCTGCACTCAGTTCAGGTTTTTCTCCCTCTCAGTTAACACTTTAGCTGCTGAGTTCTCTGTTGGGTGGGGTAACCTAGATTTCTATCCCTGCGCCACGTGCAGCTGACATTGCCTTGCCCCTTTGAGTTATGGTAGCCACCATTGCTTATATGGTTTTATAATTGGGTGTGGATGCACAGGGAGGTCTCAGTAGGTCCCCAGCTCACAGGGAATTCCTCAGATGGCCTCATTGCTGCCCATGTGGTGGAGCAGCCAGCTGAAATTTCACAGTAATCAGGTTCAGGGATCACCAGGACTACTGGGATTCTTATTTTATTTTATTTTAATTTATTTATTTATTTGCGGTTTTTGGCTGGGGCTGGGTTTGAACCCGCCACCTCCAGCTTAAGGGGCCAGCGCCCTACTCTGTTGAGCCACAGGCGCCGCTCGGGATTCTTATTTTTTTTTAACCTTTGATTCACTAGAATGAGAAGCAAAGAGTGGCTTAGCTTACCTGCCCGGCCTTTAATTCAGTGGAATTCCTGGTGGAAGCAGTTCTTCCCAAGAACCAGATCCTTTAACCAGTCAGAGTCTAATGGTGTAGGAAGGAGATGCATAAATTCTGCAAGTAGGTCACTGGGAGTGATTCTGGGAGATTTCATTCTTTCTGTTATCCTTTCTTTCCAAGATTGACGTATTTAAGCTTTTGGAGAACAGGCCATTCCATCTTTCTATTTGGCTGGCTGCCTATGGGTGATGGGGTTCATGGTAACATCTCTCATGACCATGGTCATGTGGCCATCGATAGGTCTCCTCTGCTGTAAAATATTCCCCTGGGCCTAAGGCAACGTGAGTATTACACCATGTCAATAGATTAGGCACTTGGATTGTGGTGCTGGTCAAAGCCACATGGGCAGGAACAGGGCAGAAAAACTCAGTTTTTAAAGAGATATAACTTTGGGTGAAGAAGAATAAGTGCCCCTTTCAGTTTGGAAAGGATCCGATTACTTAATTTGCTAACAGTTGCTGGCTAATTTTCTAAGGCAGTGCCACCCAAAACATGATCCGTGGACCTAGGTTGGTCTGCACACTGTTGCCAAGCTGCGCTAAGTGTGGAAATTCTAAGTGTTTTAGAAACTTTGTTTGTTTGTTTTTAGCAATTCCACATTGCTGCAACATCCAAGCATCGGAATTTTTTTTCTTATTTATTTCATTGTATTCTATAGAAGTATTTCCCACAATATTTGGAATTTTGGTAGGACATAAAAGTATACGTTTATTTTATGTTAGAGAGAGAGGGGACAAGAGATGTGAAAAAGAGAGAGAAAGTAGGGAGCAGGGAGCGAGAGAAGGAATATGGGGGGGGGGGGAGAGGGAGAAAAGAGGCTAGAGAATGGCATGACATTCCAAAGAAAAGAAAGGAAGAATGCCAGTAACGAAAGTTTCCTAAAAAGCAAGATTAAAACTTACTCCCCAAAGATTAAAAAAACAATACTTTCCTGGAGGAATGGAACTGTATTAGGGGATTATAATCCGTCTCCACTGCTGGCAGATTGGGGAGTGTGGAGAGCCTTGATGAAAGGGACCCCATGCTATCAAGGCCTTGCAATACTCCATTTTTGGTGCCACAGCCACTCCACACAGGGCCCTAAGCCAGTACTGGACCAGGAAGAGAGGCTGGCTGATGTCCAGAGATGGTCATGCACCTTGTGGGGGCTAAGAACCTTTTCTGAGATAAATACACTTTGGTGCACAGCAACATGAGGCATAAAAATCTCTGCACTTTTGGTGCCCATTTCCATAGATTTACCCACAAATCTTTTCCTAAACTCTCTCTGTCCCAAATTGTGAAATGCTGATAATGGCCTCCAAAGATGTCAGGTCCCAATGCTTAGAACCTGAAATATTTGCCTTATTCGAAATAGTCATCATGGTAGATTGATGAAGTTAAAAATACTGAGTTAGGGAGATTAGCCTGGATTATCCAGGTGGACCTTGTGAACCTTAAACAAAATCACAAATGTCTTTAGAAGAGGGAAGCTGTGGGAAGAGAAGGGGAGACTGGAGCATGTGCCAGAAGACCAGTCAAGGCCAGCAGCCCTCAAAGCTGGAAGAGGCACGGGACAGAGTCTCCCCTCTGCCCTTTGATGCCTTACTTTCAGCCTGATTTCAGACTTCTGGTCTCCAGACCGTGAGAGAATAAATTTCTTTTGACTTAAGTCACAACATTTTTGTTAACTGTTGAAACAGCCTCAAGAAACTAATACACCAATAGTATAGTCTTGTTTCTTTCAGCCAGATAATTTGACAATTCTCAGAGTGATCTCTCCCTCTCTCTGGATCTCACACCTTCCTCCATGTGAAGTGAACGACCCAGTGTACTGCCCTCTGGGAGAGGTTTTTTTTATTCACTCATGTCCTTTGACTACTTGATCTAATGAATCAGTTGACTAGGTAACATTCAGCTCATGATGGGCAGCCTTGGTCACACGGGCACTGGTATTCCATTGTCATTCATTCATCCATGAGCTTCTTTTCGATGAGAGAAACTTCTGCTATATAAGGTGTGGTTTTCCTCCAGAATCACAGATCTGTGCTCTGAGTCTCCTGGTGGAAACAGAATTCTACCCAAACTGCCAAGATGGTTTGAGGTTTGGAACCCAGACCTATTGGTCTCTACCTTGCTCCAGACTCTACTTGAAACTGCGCTTACTGTCAAGAAGTTCAATTTCATGGCTACATCTCCTGTCAGTGCGGTCCTGTACAGGACAGCCACCACTGAACTTCTCAGCAATGCCATTCTCCAGTCACTAGTGCATTTCTTTTTGTTTTAATGAAAAGAGTGTATTCTGGGCCCTCCAAGGTGATGAGTTCTAAAGCCTTATGTTCCAGTGCATTCAGTGCTAAGGCGGAAGTAAGCAGAGGGTGCATGGCTGGGCCCACTAGATTTTGCTGAGCCAGGAAGGAGAGTTGAGAGCCTTTGACCTTCTGCCTGTGATTATCTGAGTTGGACAATAAACAGTAAATCACATTGGGAGGAAAGTGGCAGGGGTCAGAGCCAGAGTAGGGATCCAAACGATGGTTAAAGCCGTGTCTCTGGGTTGACTTGGATGCAGTCTTGGTAATCAATAAAAAGATATAATATTGTTCATTTATTTCATATCCCATTATTTGGGTGCCATGACAGAGAGCTCAGCAAAGACTCGATGGCATGAATCTCTGAGAACCACTCTGTATCTTGATTCCTACAAGGCAATAGTCTCCTTTGCCCTCTTGTCGTCTTTGGTGACTCTCAGCACTTTGGCTCAGCTGTGTGCTCACTGTTTGGAGGCACAGCACAGGATTCTTTGCCTCCATCTCTATTCTGTCTCCTCTGCCTGGACTCACCTTCCAGGTTGGTCCTGGCAAGACGTTTCTCCACCATCTGAGAAATTCCAGAGGGTGAGGCCTGAATTCTACCCAAGGAAAGAAGCCAGGTATGTTACCCTTGCACATCATGAGTACTGAACAAGTCATATTCCATCCTCCACCTGGCTGGGTCAGTTCTGAGAAAGAAGGATATTTTACTGCCTGGCTGGATGGGGGAAACAGTTGTTCCCAACGGTGGTTGTCAGCATTTAACTCGCAGCTAACCCTGAGGTGGAACAATTCTCCTGACTTGGAATAATTAGCTTCAGAGACAAGGAAGGATGGCCAAATGCAAAATAATTAAGAAGACAAGTTCCATGCATTTCAATAACTCACTTTCCTTCTCCTCTGGCCCCTCCCTGCAATGGAGGCAAGGGCCAGAGCTGGAATGCTTTCCAACTGGAATGCGAACCTGTCTCCATTCTGAGCCAAGGCCAAGTTAAATAAGCCATTGTGCCATGTGCTCATGGGTAATTAGGCATGAAAAGAATCTGCAGGCATTTCCCTCCATTGTTCCTCACAAGCTGTCCTTTTGCCATGTGCCCGAGCCCCCGGGTCTCCATGCTGGCACTTGTACAGAGATATGGATGTCGTCGTCATGGCAACTCCTCATGCTAAGCAACTTTATGGTCTAATATTATTAAGGGGGCACGGGTCAAAAGCCACTGAGGGACTTTGTCTCTGAAGCCCAGGATAATTGTATCAGAGATAGGGCAGGATCGTGAGCTTGTGGGAGAAGAGAGGACTTCAGTCAGCACAGGGTCGGCCCCCCAAAGAACACCTTTGGGGCAGAGGCAACTGAACTGTGAAGTCAATAAAATACGCCTCCAAGGCGCCGGGTCGGGCCTCTCCCACT
This sequence comes from Loris lydekkerianus, assembly GCA_963574355.1. NCBI lineage: Eukaryota > Metazoa > Chordata > Mammalia > Primates > Lorisidae > Loris > Loris lydekkerianus. Next base: position 5,954 of record CAUYPK010048765.1, on the reverse strand, counting down.
CTCTCCCTTGGTGGCTCAGTTCAGGTGCCTGGTCCTCTGCTCCGTCCTCCTGGGAAAGGATCTGCCCTCCTGTTTCCATCTGAATGTGAATTTCAGCCACTGTCTACTCCTGTTTGTATTTCTCGTCTCACTTCCAGCTGCGAAACAAAAAGCATTATCCAGGGAGGGAGGTTCCCTTTTACTAAAACCCTGAAGTTACACGGTGAAGAAGCTGCCTTTGCTATTTTAACATTTAGTATGGAAAATTTCAAACGTCCACAGAGGCAGGCAGAATAGCCCTGGGAGCCCACTGTTCCAGCTGGCTCCTTTACACATGTTCACCTTGCTCAACAGACAAATCCAGAGTGGGAAGGAGTCCTCAGATTTCTGCTTCTCAGCCTTAGCCAGGGTAAGTTGCTCAACAACCCGGGGATGACAAGTGACACCAAAGAGAGAGTGCTGGGCTCTGCTGAGGCACTGTTAGAGCTCTGGGTTAGGGTGTGCTTGTTAACTCTTTCCTCTCCCTATTGCTGGCCAGTTAGAAGACCTAAAGATGCACAGAGCCCCCATGTGTCCAGCCAGTGAGGGGCCAGAGGTGGCTGGCCTTGTAGCTGTTCTGATATTACTGTGTCACTGGCCCCTGGCTTGTGTGGGACTGGCCTCACAGACGGCATCATCAGATACCATAATCTGTTCTGAACCAACAGATTTAGGTCCAGTGTTGATGAAGAAGAGGGGTCCAAAATCATGTTAAGTGGTCAAAGGTACCCACAAAGCCTCAAATGCTATTATTGCTGCAAAGGTTTTCACAGCATCCTGAGCCTCTTTCTGAATTTGCTCTTGGCTTCCATAAGCAGGGAGTGTCGGTCTGAGCAGCTTGTGAGACTGTGTGACAACAATCTGATTCTCATCTGTCTTCTAATGAACTAGATCTTTGATGTTCCCAAGTTATTCTAAAACTTGGTGTTGTGGCGTGAAAAATACTCTGGCTTTAAAAATAAAGCACAAGGATCAACATAGTGCTCTTTGTAAGGTACAGAGATATAAGAGTGAAGCTCAATTTTGGGTTACTAGATACGATTTCCTATGGTGTAAACGTGACAACTACTACCGTACTACCAACACTTACTATTGTCACCGCTATAGCCTCTACCACCTAACACCATTTCTAAAGTACTTTCTTGCCTATTATAGCTGGAATAATTTTTTTCAGGTAAACAAACATGTTAGAGCTTTTCTGGGTGAGATTTGTTGATTTTTCATTATTGGAGATTAGTAAAAGATAACAATAACGCAGTAAGCAAAGAGCCTTGAGCACTACATGAAAGCCACAAGTGGGATGGGGTAGGTAGAATGCTGCTCCATAAATCCTAGCCTGATCTTACTGAAGAGAAAACACAAGCACTCCTAAATGTGTTAGGACTCACAGTTATCAACATCTCACGTTTTCACTCTTTTTTTTTTTTTTTTTTTCTTTTTTAAAGACAAGTTCTTGGATTTGAACTCCTGGGCTTAAGCAGTCCTCCCACCTCAGCCTCCCTGGAGGTAGCTGGGATGTAGGCTACCACTCCCCGCCTACATTTCCACTTTATAGTGTGCTACCTAATCTTTCAATATAACTATCCATCCTATGAGATGAGGCGATGGGTGTTTACATTCCCACTTTTTTAGGTAAGGGAACTGAGACTTAGGGGAAGTGACTTACTGAATAATTGAATGAATTGAGCAAGTTTTACACCCCTTATTTCACAATCCAGAGCTCTTTAGGAACAAATCAATAAAACAAACAAGCTGATCAAGTTTGTCAAAGTAGCTAATTAATATCTTTTCATTCCATTCCATTGTATGTGGCTCAAATGGCTCCTGTTGGGTCATTGCCCATGCTTTCCCCTTCATCGAACAATCTTCCTTTTTAAAAATGTTATTTCATCTATTATTATTTAAATCAACAGATAAAAATTGTATATATTTATGGTAGAGATCCTCAAACTTTTTAAACACAGGGCCAGTTCAATGTCCCTCAGACCGTTGGAGGGCCAGGCTATAGTTTAAAAAAAACTATGAACAAATTCCTATGCACACTGCACATATCTTATTTTGAAGTAAAAAAACAAAATAGAAACAAATACAATCACACGCCTCATGTGGAGTTTGAGGATCCTTGATTTATGGTATACAATATGAAGTTTTTATATGTGTATGCATTGTAGAATGACTAAATCGTTACTTCATATACTTACCATTTTTTTTTGTGTGGTGAGAACTTAAAATCTACTTTTGTAGCTATTTTCAAGCATGCAACACATTGTTATTCACTACAGTCACCATGCTGTATTTTAGATCTCCTGAAATTATTCCTTTTGTCTAATTTATATTTTATATCCTTTGATAACATCACCTGAACATCCCCTTAGCCCCAGCCCCTGGAAACCACCATTCTACTCTTTGCCTAGGAGTTTGATGATTTTAGATTCCATTAATAAGTGAGATAATGCATATTTGTTTTTTTTTTTTTTTTTGTGTGTGTGTGTGTGTGTGTGCCTGGCTTATTTCACTTAACCCAATGAATGTTCTTCAGGTTTACCCACATTGTCACAAACGATGGGATTTTCTTTTTCAAGGTTGAGTAGTATATAGTAGATAGACACCACATCTTCTTTATCCAGTCCCCTATTGATAGACACTTAGATTGCATCTTAATAATTCTGTAATGAACATGAGTTTGCAGATATTGCCTTGACATACTGCTTTCCATTTCATCTGAACATATACCTAGAACTGACATTGTTGCATCATACGGTAGTTGCATTTTTAATTTTTTAGGAAGTCTCCATACTGTTTTCTGTAATGGCTCTACTCATTTACATTCCCACCATCAGTGTAAAAGGCTTTCCTTTACTTCACATCCTCATCAACACTTGTTATGTCTTGTCTTTTTGATGATAGCCATCTTAATTGCACGATGATATCTCACCATGATTTTGATTTGCATTTCTCCAATGACTAGTAATATTGAGTATTTTTTTTTATATATCCATCTGCTATTGTATGTTTTCTTTAGAGAAATGTCATTTCAGGTCCTTTGTCCTGATTTTCAAAACTTGATTTTTTAAAAATCAAGTTATGTATTTTCTTGCTATTGCACTGAGTTGTTTATGCGTTCTGGATATTGACCCCTTCTCAGATTCATTGTTTGTAAATATTTCTTCTCATACCATAGGTCGCCTTTTTACTATGGTGATTGCTTTCTATGCAATGCATAAACTTTTTAGTTTTATCCAGTCCCATTTGTCTGTTTTTGCTTCTATTTCCTAGATAAACTTCCTTTAAAAGAAACTTTTGTTAAGCTCTTTGGTTCCAAGGAAAAGAAATGTGTAACTCAAATTATCTTGAGAAAGAAAAGGAACTCAGTGTAAAAGTATTTGCATGGGCAACGGAAAGCTCACTGGAGCTGAGGGAGTTGTAGAGAAAAACCCGTGATTTCTTATGCCTCTTGTAGGGCCTCACCTCTCTCTCCTACTGGATTCCATTTTCTTCCTACCAAAGAATTACTTACCTTACCTAGAACTCAGTCTTGCCATTAACTTTGGCTGATGTGTGGCTCATTTTGCTTCTTCTAAACTCTAAAAGGTAAGCTTTTTTCACTCTTTCTTCCCTGCCAACTAAGGCATTATCATGGTATTTCCTTGCTCAAAGTCTTCCAAATTAGTACCTTCAAAAGGTCTGCCTGGCTCTCCTTCCCCTAAATTTTCTTCCTACAATACCATGTGCTTAATTGCCCAAATTAAAAGATGTGTAGTAACTTTTAATTCTAATATGCAGCAGTCAATCCATTAACCTTTACTGGAATGTTTGCAATGATTATTTTGCCATGTTATCATATGTAGCAAATGTCTGGAAGAAATATCTGACCAGGGTAGGAAGGTATAGGGCCAGAATCTGAGGGGGTGGGCAGCAGATACCGGGTCTGGTCAGAGTGGGGACCATAGGTAGTTTGGGAGTGGAAGAATGGCTGGCATTTTGGATAGTGGTAAGGGATGATGAAAGAAGAGAGGATATGTTTGGTGATTCATTTAGCACTTTTATTAAATTTTAGTACGGCCCAGGCACCAGGGATGATAAAAAAAAAATGTGATGATTTTGTATTGCAATAACTTATTATTTTGTAGGAAAATTAGTTACTGAAAGTCACAAAGCAGGATTTTAAGGACAATGGCAGAGGTTAATTATAATATAATCTTAGAGCACAGAGGAGGGAGAAACTAACTCTGACAGGGAAGAAAGGTCAGCAAAGTTTGGAAAGCTGCACAGACAGGGAATATTTATTTGTGTCTGAAGGAATAAATTTATTTTACTGATGGAGAAGAGGAAGAAGAACATTCTGGAAGAGAAAATGGCAAATATTTCTTGGGCACCTACTACGTATCAAGTACTTTACTAGTTGCCTGGGATAGATTGATGAACAAACAGACAAGAATCCATGTTCACAGAGTTCACATTTTAGTTAGGGAGACAGAAAATAAATAAAATCAATGATTAAATTAAACAGTATATTATACAGAAGTGGTAATGAGGAAGGAGAAAGCAGGCATGAAAGATATGAAATGTTGGGAGGGGAATTGATATTTTAGATGAGGTGACCAGGAAAGCTTCCTTGAGAGGAAGTAAAGACAAGAAGAAGGCAGGGAATTAGTCTTATGGTCATTGGGGGTAAGGGAGGGGGCTTTGAACAGAGAAAATAGCAGGGGCAAAGGCCTGTGGTGGGGCCAACATGGAGCCGTTGAGAGACAGCCAAGAGGGCAGATGAGAGGAATGGAAAGATTGAGGAGTAGAGATGAGGAGGAAATGAGATCAGAAAGGTAAGAGGAGGGCAGATAATCTGGGGCCTGGCAGGTCTCAGTCAGGCTTTTACTTTGAGCAGAATCAAGAGCCATTACAGGGTTTTGAGCAGGGACAAAGACACTCTGACTCAGGTTTTAACAGAATCATTCTGGCTGTTATGTTGAGAAATGACTGCTGAGAGTCAAGGGTAGAAACAGGAGGGCCATTGAGGAGGCCAGTGTGACAACCCAGGTGAGAGGTGATATTATTAATAGCTTGAACCAGAGACCTGGGGGCAGTGAGAAGTGTTCAAATTCTAGATATATTATGAATGCGAGCCACAGAAATTTTGGTTATTATGAACAGATATGAGAGGGTGAGTCAAGAATAGTTCCAAGTGTTTAAGTCTGAGTAGTTGCTATAAATTGAGAAAGGAAAGGAACTGGTTTGGGAAAAACAACAGGAGCTCATTTGGAGCATGTTGAGTTTTGCCTTTCAGATATCCAAGAGACAGTGCTTGAGTCAGTTTTGGACATGGGGCAGAGATCTAGGCTGAAAAGATTATGATGAGAGGCATCATTGCCACATAGATGGCATTTACAGTCATGGTTCCAGAAGAGTTACGTAGGGAATGAGTGTAGACAGTAAGAAAAGGGAAATCCTAGAACTAAGTCTCAGGGAAATCTAACATTTGGAGGTCGGAGAGATGAGAATAAATAAAAAAGAACTAAATTGGTGCATCCTGAGATGAAAGAGGAAAACAAAGATAATCTGTGGTCCAGGAAGCCAAGTACGTAGTGTTTTATAGAGCGAGTTCTCACCTATGTCAAAAGCTACTGATAGGTAAAGAAAGTGGGATTGGATTAAAGATGGCGGCTGAGTAACAGCTTCTCTGCAACTGCGCACGGCGAGTCTGGGGAGACAAGACTCCAGACATCTCTGGCTGGTGGGATCTGCCTATGATCATCCCTTTGAGGATACAGGGAGCCAGCAAGGAACTTCTGGACCCCAGGAGGAGGACAAAAACAGTGGAAAACTGGCAAGTGGCTGTGTGTGTTCGATCGACCTAATCACGCCGGCAACCGTGAGTACAAGCAGCAGTGAGACTGCAAACTGGAAAGGCCTTACCTGTGAACTCTTTTGGTGTTCTTGGA
>CAUYPK010048761.1:0-12961 GCA_963574355.1 Loris lydekkerianus | reverse complement strand
CCCCCAGGTTTTGTTGGTTGGTTTGAGCTGTAAACCAAAATAAAAAAAAACATTTCACACATTAAAACTCTGACACAAAAAAAAAAAAAAAAAAAAAAAGAAATTAAATTCTCTGAAACTATCATAAGACAAAGGAATTGTCTTATTAATTTGCTTTCAGACTATGAATTAAGAAGAATCATACAAAGCTTTTCATTTTCTTAATATATAGTTATGACAACAGAAAATCCATGTCATACCTTGATACCAATGATATAAACGTAATTGACACATGGAAAATATTCATACAAATACATACCCAGAACCATATGCACACACTCATCCCCAAAAGTCCATTTCAGGAGAAATCGTGCTTCCTTTTTTGAATTGCCAAGATTGACTTTACATTTTTTTATTATCTGTTAAATACATTCTTTTTTTACTTACTTCCCATGGCTTTTATAAACCATCATAGTAAGAACAGGAAGACAGTAAGGATACTACACTCAACCACAAGAGCAAAGAGGAGAATTACATGTTTATCTATCTATACCCATGCAGTACAATTAAGTATTTTGAACCATAATTTTATGAGCAGAAATAAATATCAGAGGTAGATTTGTAAAGGTAGCACATGTCATATATTTAAATTTTTCATGATCTTAGTAACACAGACCCTGAGAGTTTCCCCATCAAGCCCTACTTCTTTATTCCAAAGTTGGAGAAATACATCCAGTGAAATATATGGCCTCTAATGTTACACAGCTTATCACCCCTGAAGCTAAACAAGAAGATTTTTACTGTCATTTTAATACTTCAATATTCCTTCATATATAGGTATATGCAGTGTATATATGTATATATTACACATGTACATACACATATACACAATTATAATAAATACATACATATTCTGTTATATAATATATACATTCCCATTTATATTTATATATGTATAAAAATCTTCTCTTAAGTGAATGTAGCAGAATAGAGATGTTCAGACTACATTAATAGAGAAACTATTCTTTTTGCTTTTCTTTCTTTTCTTTGTAATAGATGTGTGGAATGCAATGAGTTCCCTTCATCTCATGGGAGAATTTTAAGATTGAGCCTTCCTTGCCCTCACAAGAACAGAGCCTGGTTAGGAGTTGCTACTAATTCTTGCTCTGGATTTGAAAAGCCAGGAAAATCTCTTACAGAAGAAAAAAGGTAGTAAGTCCTAGAGTACCTGGACAGATATGAAGATTGAAGGAGGGAGTCCTGAGACTCCCCAGGAGGACCTAGAGGAAGATGAATGAGAACTGCTTATAGAGGGAAACTTGGGAATTTGAGTACTGGCCATGGCAAGCGCCCAGGGAAGGGAAGCGACAATGGCAACCCAAAGAACACTCTCCTGGTGCCCAGGCATATACAGTAACCATCCAGCCTGCACTTCACAGAGGAACTTTCACTGTCTTCCCCTGGAAGGCCTGCACATTGCTTTGGTGTGGATCATTCTGCCTGTTAATAATACAGCAAATTGATAACTGTCCCTACTCCAAGAATGTATTTGGTCTCTGTTAAGTAACATTCATATGTTCCCCTCGCCCCACTGCCAATGCTTCCTCAGCCCATCTCACAACGCCCCAGTTGGCCCTTCTGTTCTGTAAAGGGAAGGGGACCACGCATATCTAGTCAAAGTAGGGGCCTGCACCAGAGGAACTCTGACAATGCACTTTGGCAATACTGTATTAAAGCTTAAAATCTCATTTCAAAAATGATATTTTTACAAGGGTTTAAGACCTTTAATCTTTCTCCAGTCTTTCGTTTTGTTTTATTAAAGACATAGGAGGAATACATAAAGAAACTTGTTTTGTTAATGTCTTAACATTTTAAAATTACCTAAACCTGAGATATTTTGTGCAGTGTGTATTCATTGTTTATGTATATGTCCTTTTGAATAATACAACACATAAAAGCCAAACAGTAGAGATGATTTGATGCTTAAGAATGAAGACATCAACAATTATGTAACAGCTTACCATCCACACGACTAATATAATTTCATGTGTTTACCATCCACACTACTAATATAATTTCATGTAACTATTATCATTTGAAAATGTCAAAAATGCTACTCCAAATAGCTAAACTTTTAATTTTTTTAAAGCCAACAAGTGGACACCAAAGAATTGCCAAGCAGAGTGAACTAAACTGTGACTTTGCCATTTATATCTGTAGATCCTATTAGATGTTGAAACATTGCAAAACAGGAGTTTTCTTGTTTTGTTTTGTTGGTTTTGGGCTTTCGTTTTGTTTACTTACTTACTTTTTTTAGTTTAGAACGGAAGTTACTGAAAAGGGGGTGTGTAGAGCTTCACCAAAAGCAAATGTTGTTTCACAACAACAACAAAAACAGGAGATAGACAAATAGTAAAAGAATGTATGAATGAACATTTTCTAGGGGTAATTTACCTACAAGTTTAATAGGGAAAAAGTCCACCATAAAAGAAACAAAGAGCTCTCCTGAAACTTAATTACATTTCAAAGTAGCACAGTTACATGAAAGGAAAAAAACATTTCTGTTCAATAGTTTGCCTACCAGATGGCAACTCTAAATATAGTAATCTAAAACCTTCTGCTTGTCCTATAAATAAATAAAGATGAAAAGAATAGCAACAATAGTTGAGCATTTAAATCACTGGAAATAAAAGAGCACTTTGATTAGGTCTGGAACAATCTGGCTCATTCTAATAATTATCCTGAAACTGGGAAGGCTCAAGCTCTAGGCAAAACTCAGAATCTTAACCTTCAGGTATCTCCTTCTGTGTTATCTACCTGTTTATACCAGTGCTCATCAGTTGGAAGAACCAGGAACTAACATCACCAGACTGGGGAAAACTGAAGAAACACAGGAAGTCCTTATACACTGAGACTCTACAATACAAGGGCTACAATCCAAATTCCAAGTTTTTGTTTGTTAACATAAAGTCGTTTACCTGAGCTAGATCCCATCTGTACTAAAATTAATAGCAGGTGCCTGTAGTCCCAGCTACTCTAGAGGCTGAGGCAGGAGGATCACCTGAGTGTCCAGGGGTTTTGAGTTGCACAGACCTATGATGAGGCCACTTCACTCTAGCCCCAGGCAACAGAGCAAGACCTTGTGTCAAAAATAAGTAAACAAACAAATAAACAAATAATAAGTAAATAAAGCACTTGATACATGGCCTTGCTTTATTTCTGTGGGCTAACGTGTAAATACAGGTAATAGTTAAGGACCTGGATTCTGCAGTCAAATAACAGCATTTGAGTCCAGGCTATACAACTGACTGGCAGTATGACTTTGAGCCAAATTCCTTTACTCTCTGAGACTCACTGGCAAAATTAGATAGTAATAATGCAGCGTTTTTGGGAATTGACTTAAGACAGTGCTCAACACTTAATCCCATAAACGTCGGTTGCTTACTATGGTTATCTGTAATAATAACAATTAAATCATTATATTTATGATTTATTGTTGGTCTCATAATCAAGGAGGTAGTGTACAACAAAGTTTTCTGGAATTAAATGAAGGTCTAAGTGCAGAATTCAAAGCCTTACCTAGCATATCTCCAAGAGGCCTCTCCTGCTAGCACTGTCCTCTTCTCACCTGGCTACTAAGGGTTATGGAGCACTCATATGGGTAGGCAGGTCTAGAGACAGAAGTGTTCTTTAAACTTGACTATCTGAGCTCAGCCCACCCTAGCCTGACTTCCTTCTCAGATTCTCAGCTGCAGATCTATGGACTCTGGAGAAATGACTCAGAGTTTTCTTTTTCATCTGGTTAACTAATGGCATGTGGGACCATTTCCACTGGTTACAGCATTGATAGAACATTGTGATATCACAGAGCTTATCTTGGTAAGTTATCTTTGATAGTAAGAAATTTAGTCACTTGTGAGTAGGACAATTACATTGAACAAATAAAAGATAAGTTGTAATTGCTTAAATATTATGCAGACTACAATGAATAGAAAGCCAATGTTTAATGGCACTTACAGTTCTACTGTATTGTTTTGTTGAATTTTACATAAAGAGTCACCTTCTAGAGCTACAGCCTGCAGTATTAAAAGTTACTTTGTTTAAAACCTTATACAGAAAGTAATTCCACTTTCGGGTATTTTTTAAATTGTGGTAAAATGCATCTAACATAAACTATCTTAAGTGTTCAATTCAGCTGCATTAAGTACATTAACAATGTGGTACAGCCATCCTCATTATACATTTCCAAAAATAGTTTTATATTATCTCAAACAGAAATTCTGTGCCATTTATCAATAACGTCTCATTCCTTCCCTCCCGTCAGCCCCTGATAACCATCATTCTTCTTTTTGACTCTTATGAATTTGCCTATTCTAGATATCTCCCGTAAGTGGATTCAACAATATTTGTCCTTTTGGGTCTGACTGACTTCACTTAGCATACGCTTTCAAGGTTCATCCATGTCACCACATGTCCGAATTTCATTCTTTTTAAAGATTGCATAAGATTCCACGGCCTGCATGTACGCTATTTTGTTTATCCATTCATCTGTAGATGAGTGGACATTTGGGTTGCTTCTTCCTGTGGCTGTTTTGAGTAATTCTAATGAATATTTGTGTACAAGTATGTTTGGGTCTGTTTAATTTCATTTGGGTATATATCTAGAAGTGGGATTGCTGGGTCATACTGTAAGTCTATGTTAAATTTAACTTTTTGAGGAAACACTATTCTGTTTGCTTTGTTTCCATACTTGGGAACATCATTTTCCATTCCCATCAACAATGAGCAAGAGTAGTGTCTACATTGTCTTCACCAAATATTCATTTTCTGCTTTTTTGGTAACAGCCATCCTAATGCATATGAAACGGCACCTCAATAAATTAGGTTTACTTTGCTTTGCAAACTTTTTTTTTTAAAGACACGAGAAGAAGTTGTTATTGTATGCCTGGCTTACCCTGTATAAAAAGCTGCAAACATCCTGTGCAAGTCCCAGATAGAAGGTACAGTATGGTTGCATCTGTTTAGCTTTTAAACACATTAATATTTCTCCAATAGGAAGGTAATCTTGAGCTTTAAGATAGCAGTTAAAAACCCTACAACAAATTTTTGGGCTACCAATACACCCTTAGTCATTACAAAAGCCCATACGGGGGTGACACATGTAGAATACAATTCTTAGCAAAACCAAATTCAATTCCAGTTAAAATTGCCTCACACTCGACACCAACGTGCCATATTAAAATACTTTGCAGTCAAAACCAAGCCGCGCTTCGCGCATGCGCACATTCAGGCGCGCTCTCGCGCGGGGTCTACGTGCGCGTGCGCGACCCCTGCGGCGGCGCGGGGGCGGGGCCAGGGACTGCGCTGGTGATGTCAGCGATGGCGGCTGCGTCTTGTTCGGTTCTGCTGCAGCGCTGTGTTGTGCCGCCAGTTGGGAGGCACAGCGCCTCTCTGATCTTCCTGCACGGCTCAGGTGGATTGCAGTTTCACGTCCCGGTTTTCTGCAGCTTGGGAAACATCCTTTTCGGTTGTCCTAGTGTTGCTCTAATGCAGAAGGCGCCGGGTCCCAAGAGGATCCCGTGGGCGCGGGAGGGTGGCTCTCCCCCGCCTATCCCCGGGCTGTGAACTAGTGGGCCGGGTCAGCTGTCCTCGCAAGCCCTGGTCCCACATTGTCTTCCTCTTTCTATCTTTCCATCTCTGTCCTATCACCCTGCTTCCGGCCCTTGTCTCCCGCCGCACTCTCCAGCCTTCCACGCATAACAGCACAACATTCTATCCACTGCAGCCCTTCCTATCAACCCCCTTCCTCTCCCCAAGTTAAAAAGAGCAAGTTAGTAAGGTAAGTCTTCTGCTAGAGGCAAATAAATTAGTCAGCTACTAGTGATTTGACTCTTCTGCTGCAATGGATTATTTGCCATTGTTTGCTTTCACACTCCCATACTAATGTAGGCAACAGGTTGAGATCAGTTAACTTAGGTTATATTTACTAATGCCTCCTTTCAATGAAGCACTGTGCGGTCATTGAAGTGCCTTTTCTCCTTGTGCTTTTTCCTGCCCCCTTCCTTTTTTTTCCCTTTCTCAAGATACAGCCAGAGTAACTTTGAATCCCAGGGACAGGTCTTGTTCATTGCCTGCCTTTTAGCAACATCACTTAATTGGATATGTCATTTCCTAACACTCATCTGTAATTACTTATGTCTGTTTTCCTTACTGGATTGTGAGCTCCTCAAGGGTAAGGACCCTTGTTTTAAACTTTGCACCCCCACTGCTTGGCCCAGGGTAAGTTCACAGGAATTTTTTTTTTTTTTTTTTTTAATGAAACAGCCAGTGTCCTCAGGGGGCGTACCTAACGTTAAAAACAAAAACAATTCAATTAGTTTGAGTCAGCAGTGAATGGAATATCACAAGATGGTGCATGATTTGCTGCCAAGTGAATTGTAAGAAAAAATGTGCTAAAGCACTTGGAAGGTGAAGAGCTTGTCAGACTTTTCTGAAAAGGTGGTCTTTGAGTTAAGACTTATGGACTTAAAAAGGATGGTGATTGGGTAGTGGAGGAAACTGGAAAGCTACAGGGTAGAGAAATGAAAATGGGCAATGGTGGGAGTTACTCTCTTTCTTTTGAAAATGACAACAGCTAAGTTCAACAGCCTGCCCAAGGTTACTTGGCTGTTACTGTGAGGGGATGGATTTGGGATTTGGTATTTGACCCCAAATTTCTCTTACTGCAAAATCTGTGCTCTTGTAGGGTGAAGTGAAAAGTCCTGAACGAGGATGTGTCATTTTGGAGATAGGGAAGAAAGAGGCCAGTGATTTTTTTTTTTTTTTTTTTTTTTAAGACAAGAGTCTCGGGGCCCTGGGTAGAGTGCTGTTGCATCACAGCTCACAGCAACCTCAAACTCTTGAGCTTAAGCCATTCTCTTGTCTCAGCTTCCCGAGTAGCTGAGACTACAGGTGCCCACCACAATTCTGGGCTATTTTTTGGTTGTAGTTGTTGTTTAGCTGGCCCCAGCCAGCTCGATCCCTGCAGCCTCTGTGCATGTGGCTGGCGCCCTACTCCCTGAGCTACTAGTTCCAAGCCAGAGCCAGTGATGTTTAAATGGAAAGACTAGACATATATTTGGAGGCGAGGTGTTTAAGATGACAGCAATGCTTTGTAACTAGGAGACTGGTAGTACCATTCATAGTTCCAAGGTTGTTTATTTATAAATACTCAGAAATTCCCCACTGCTGTACTATACCCCTTCTCATAAATATGTTAATTATTTCACCATGTCATTAGGAAGAAAGCCTAGATCATGATCTTTTTTTCTCCTGGACTACTTTGCTTAAGTAACTATCCTTATTTTCAATTTCAAATTACTAATGTGTTTACAACCTATCAGGGCATGTCTTTAAAAGCCAGTCATACATTGTATACACATTGTATTTTGGACTAAAAAATTTACCCAGAAAATTCTGCCAAGTATGCAAGTATGTGATTCCTATATATTTAAATCTCCATTGTAGTAAATGAAGCTCTTACTGGGAGTAGATCTTTATCATCTAGGTTAGAGGCTAGTGATTTTTACATTAGGCTTTGTGGTTATGTTAAAGGAAACGTGTGGCTTCTGGTTAATCCAAATATGGGCAAACTGCTTATAACAGTTTTATGATAGTTTTACCATGCTGTTTACCAATTAAATGTTTTACGGTAACAGTTTTACCATGAAATAAGATGATCACTTTTCAAAAAGTGGACACTGAATAGATGGTTGGATGTAGTTTTGTAGCATTCAGTCTTTTGTAGAGACAGATTTTGTTTTTAAGAAACAAAAATTTTGAAAGATTGAGATTTTCTTCTAGGTTACAACAGCCTTGGAAAACAAATACAGGAATGTAAATTTTATATAACCAATTTAATTTGGGCCTTTCCTGCTAGTATGATAAAAAATGGTAGTTTAATTAGCTTTTATCAGTCTCTTAGAATAGAGTAATTCACTCTGTTATGTGCTCCTTGTAGGACACTGTTTCTGTCCTAGTGTATTCCACACTAAACTATAAAGTTCACAAAAGCCCAAACCATGTGTTCTGTTTATGGCTTTCTCCCCATATAGGAAGGCTCAGCACTGAACTTGAGTTGCTGATGCTAACCAGTATCCTCTGGTTTGCTAAAAGTAATGAACAGTTTTCTGTCTTCCTCTTACTTGAACTGTTAGCAGCATTTAGCTTTCTTCGTGGAAATTCTGGTGATTATCTTTCTATCTCTATTTGCTCCCTCTGGTTTCTGTTGCAGGCTCATCCGCTCCTCTGTGTGGCCATTAATGATGGGATTCCCCAAAGTTTGGATATAGATCCTTTCCTTACTCTTCATTCCCCTCCACACGCCCCACAAGCTAAACTCCATAGCAGCTCACATTTTTGCCTGTAAATCAGTGACTCAAATTCTTTTCAGGCTTCCTTTGAGTACTAAACATGTTTATCCAACTGCCCAATAGTCATTCATTAATATGTTCATTCAAAATATTTGTCACATGGCCTCTACGTACAAGGCTATGTTCTAGGCTCTTAATATACAGCCATGAAGAAAGCAAACCAAAATCCCTGCTCTCTTGGGGCTTATGTTCTAGCAGGAAAAAAAAAATCATAATAATAAAAAGAGTAGAGGATAGTTAAGTTTTATTGGAAAAAAGAAAACAGGAAAAGGGGGTAAGAAGGTATTGTGGGGGGGAGTTTGGAAGATAGAACTTCACAGCTAGACTTTAGTGAGTGAATTATGTTGAAAGGTGGGGTTAGTCTGTTAGAAAAAAGAAACAAAAACAAAAACAACAACAACCAAGACAGAGATTCTGAGGTAGGTTCTTTAAAATGTTCCAGGAACAGCACTAAAGCCTGTAGTGAGAAGAGTGGGAGATGCTGAGAGGGTACTGGACACACTGAGAGGGTACTGCCATCCAGGTAGGAGAGGCTGTGTGAGAGGGTATTGGCATTTAGGTAGTAGAGTTATGTGAGAGGGTACTGGCACCCAGGCAGGAGAGGCTATCTGAGAGGGTACTGGCACCCAGGTAGGAGAGGGTATCTGAGAGGGTACTGGCATGCAGGTAGGAGAGGCTGTCTGAGAGGGTACTGCCATCAGGTAGGAGAGGTTGTGTGAGAGGGTACTGGCATCTAGGTAGGAGAGGCTGTCTGAGAGGGTACTGGCATCCAGGCAGGAAGGGCTGTCTGAGAGGCTACTGGCATCCGGGTAGGAGAGGCTATCTGAGAGGGTACTGGCATCCAGGTAGGCGAGGCTGTCTGAGAGGGGGACTGGCATCCAGGTAGGAGAGGCTATCTTAGAGAGGGTACTGGCATCCAGGTAGGAGAGGCTGTCTCAGAGTGTACTGGTATCCAGGTAGGAGAGGTTATCTGTGAAAGTACTGCCATCCATGTACCATCCACATAGTGTAGGCCAGCAGTCTGCAGACTAGACATTGTGGTAATAAGCTTGTTCGGCTCTGTGGGCCACATTAGTTCTTTTTTCCACATACTTTCCCCTTCTCTCTCTTTGTTCTTAATGAGTCTTTAATAGTGTAGAATTCATTCTGGGTATGTCGTTTTAAGGAGCCTATGCTGATTTTGTCTCCTACTCTGGCCATTATTGGTTCAGCCAACCGTGGGGTAAGACCTTGTACCTTAGAAAGAAGCACCTGTCATGCAATGTGTATGAACCTGGTGCTATATGTGCTTTTTGTCTATGGAGGTGTATAGTGCCGTTCACCCTGTTGCTCTGCCCACAAACTAGTAGTCATCCTTGAAACCTTTGACCTTCAACCCTCATGAAACTAGTGGGTTCAAGCCTCATCAAACTATTGCTAGTTTCTTTTCATTTGCTTCCTAAATCTCTAGTATCTAGTTCTGTCTGCATTATTGCCCTAGTCTAAGCATCTGGCACCTGAACAGTAGCCTCCTAACTAACCTCACATGTCCTTTTGTTCCTCTTCAGTTCTGCCTTCACACAGCTTGCAGAGTGACCCTTTAGAGCCATGCCACCTGTCCATCAATACCTGGTTTCTCTATGCTCTTAGCATGCGTCAGGTTCCTTCTCCATCCACACTGGCAGTCGCTGTTCTTTGTCTCTGCTACTCAGTTCCTAGATGTCATACGCACCATCCTGTAGGTTTTAGTTCAAACCATTCAACAGCTTATCTATTGGATGCCCAGTTTCTCTCAGTCTTATTCTAGGTACTAAGCCAACAAACTCTGGGTAAAGCACATAATGAACTTGCCTTGTAGAGCTTATAGCCCAGTGAAATTGCCTCTGAACTCCTTAACATGATCTTAGTGTGATAAACCCCAGCAGTACCTAATGTCTAATCTTTGCAACAGTTACATTTGTCAGTCATGTTTATTTGTGTGGTTATTTGAATAATGTCTATTTCTTACAATAAAGTATAAATGCCGTGAGAGTAATGTGGTCACTATTCTCCTGTAGCCCCCATCAGTGCCTCTGGCAGAGTGAGTAATGCCTAGCACAGTAACAATATTCAATAGATAATTTTTCATTGGTATCTTAATGAATTGATTGATTAGAAAATTTTAAGTTGTGACCTCTAAATTTCCTCTTCAGAACTATATAAGATGGACATACCGTTTCTTCCATTTTTTGATGCAAATATATGTACATTAATTTTTTATGAGTTTCGATTATTTTTCAGCCTTGAGATACGTAATCATTATTTTTAGGTCATACAGTGTGTTACCAAAGTTAAATTCTAGCCCCTTTAAGTTAAAAATAAAAGTACACTGAATGCTTCTTTTAAAAGATTATTTCTGTTTTTACCAAGATGATTATATTGGATCATTCCAACTACAAAAGTTTATCAATCATGTTAGAAATTTGTTATTTTTCAGAGTAAGATGAGAAATTACAATGTTTCAATTATATAGAGAAAATTATATATGTTTTTGAAAAATCTATTTATTCCTATTTTACCAGTTAACCACATGAGGAAACTTAAACAAGGTCTTCAGAATGATAGTGGGAAAGCCAGGAATAAAATAATCAAAATTATTGCTAGCTATTGATGCCAATGCATATTGATGAACCAGTTTCTATATGATTATTTTTATATGTGGAGTTTTTTTTTTTTTTTTTTTTAAATCTCTTACCCAGTCCCCATATGACTTGAAATCTATAGACTACTTTTAAATGAATTGTATTATTAAAATATTTATCTTAATCTAGATTTTTTTTTATTCATTAGGTGATTCTGGACAAGGATTAAGAAGGTGGATCAAGCAAGTTTTAAATCAAGATTTAACATTCCAACACATAAAAATTATTTATCCAACAGCTCCTTGCAGGTATGCACTAATTTATTTCACTGCCCAGTATAACTGGCATAATATGCATATATGTAAAGAGATATGCCAAGTAGATGTTCTTTAAGCTTAATAATGCATTTAAGATACTTTTTTGCAGAATGTGTTCTTTATTGTAGTTACGCTGTTGGGCTAAATTTTGCCAGGTGTGTTTTTTCCCTCTCTATACAGTCGTCCCTACGTCTCTGAGTTTTAACTGTGTTTAAACTCAACCATGATTTACAGGACTCTAGCTCTGGCCCTCCAGATTACTTAACTTTCATACTCTCTTTTTCCCAATATTCATCATCCCAAAAGGAAATTTAATAACTTCAATGAATGTAATCATTCTAATAATTTAGTTAAACCAGAGTTTAATTTCTGGGAAAGGATTTTATGATATTCTTTCCACATTTAAAAGGATTATTTAGAAATAATGTATGCTTTTGGAATCAGTAAACTGGAATAGAAATAAGAGATTGACTGCTTAATAAATGTTTAGATTATATAACCTGTAGGTATGTTTGACAGAATTCATAATAATAAGATTTGTATAGTTTTGAAGTTAAACTGATTTTTATAAATATTAAATTACAATCTGCATACTCCTTTTATTCCAAACACATAATTTAAGCAAGCATTTAAACTGCAGATATTTTTTGTATAAGTAAAATATCTGAGCTCTGCTGAGCTGTGTCCCCGTCTGATTTCTCATTATTTGTCCTTGATCCATATCATGCATGCTATGTGCTTATGCAAATAATTTGCTTTATTTTTTTCATTAAT
Organism: Loris lydekkerianus; assembly: GCA_963574355.1. Lineage (NCBI taxonomy): Eukaryota > Metazoa > Chordata > Mammalia > Primates > Lorisidae > Loris > Loris lydekkerianus. The sequence continues at coordinate 880 of CAUYPK010048761.1, read as the reverse complement.
TTAGTATTAAAGAGAAATAGAACTGGGACCTCAAGAACCTTCTTATATGTAATAATAAGAACTTTCTTACCTCAGTTGATAATATTGAAAGAGATATAACAAAATGATAATGTAAGTTTGAAGAGTCAAAAAAATTTTAAATATCATTTTGGAGAGATTAAGTGTTTGGTAGTGCAATTAGAAGACCTGATCACCTGCAGGTTATTTGTGCTAATTGCGTGTCTTTGAAAATGTTAAAAATATGTTAGGAAGTATTCCCTTCTCTGTTTTCTGAGTTTGTAGTATTTCTTTTTTAAATGTTTGTTAAAATGCACCAGTGAAGTCATTTGGACCTAAACTTTTCTTGTGTGAAGATTTTGCTAATGAACTTAATTTCTTGCACAGAACCCAGATAGTCAGATTTTCTGTTTATTTTTAGATCAATTTTGATAATTTGTATTTCTGATGATATGTGTATCTTTCATCAAATTTGTCTAATTTATTGGCATAAAGTTTATAATATTTCCCTTTAATGCTTTTAAGACATACTGATATCTGTTATGTTATTGCTGATTAATGATGATCTATATCTTTTTCCTTGGTTCATGTTATCAAGGAGTTACCAATTTTATTAACCTTTTCATCAAGCCAACTTTCTTTATTATTTTCTCTTATTTGGTTTTTTTTTTTTTTTTTTTTTGGCTGAATATAAGTTCAATTTACACAGTAATTTAATTTTTAAATCTACTAGGTTGTTTTCAGGTTAACCACAATTGGCTCATTTGTTAATTCATTTGAAGATAAGGATTGATTCTTGATTTTGACAAGTTTGAAATTGATAATTGAGAATGCAAATTGATAATATCACATTAGTTTACTGATTGAAGATAAGATGGGAGCT
>CAUYPK010048757.1:0-20273 GCA_963574355.1 Loris lydekkerianus | reverse complement strand
CAAGATAATATTTTGAGCACAAGTTTTTCAACTTAATGTGACCAATTATCCCCCCAAGCAACCCTTACAAAAAAAAAAAAAAAAAAAAAAAAAAAAAAAAAGACTATAAATAATCCTGCAACAGCTACCAAGGTTTTTCTGGTAAAAGAGGTAGCAAATAATCTTATTATATATTACTGACCACAGAGGTTTTCCTAAGTGTACCATACTGCTATTCAGGATTCCAAATACCTGTATTATTTTTCACTGATATTTATTCTATCTTATTGGATATATAAGTTGAAATTTTCATATCTCCTAGAGAATTGGTCACAGGTTTCTATTAAATTAAAAAATTACTTTAGATGCCATATTTATATTCAATATAAAACTCCTATTTTTTTAGATGTTTCCCCTTAGATATCTACAATCACTCCTGTGGAATGACAGTCTTAGTAAAGAAAATTTTATTAAAAAGATGAATAACATATTAATGAGAGTAGTGAGCTCTAACTTGCAGTGATGGTGTACCTGAGATGTAAGTTAGAATGCAAAGGACATATAGAAGAATTCAAGTGTTTGGCAGGTAACTGAGCAATTAATTTGTCTAACTGCATTTGAATTTATTTCTCCCTTAAACAAACTCACTCTACTATTCTTTTTCATCTTCTATTTCTCACATTTCCCCTTCAAAACAAAAAAAAAAAGATTCAACCATGGCAGAATGTCCAAATCAATTTAATTATTATTTTATTTTTGTGGCCAGTGACTATGGATGATAATAAATATACCAATGTAATGCAAAACCCACTCAAGAAAACTCTTTATAATCAGAGTTAATCTCTGAATAAATTGAGTACTTCAGCTGATATAACTATATATTCTCCAAGTTACTCAAGCTCAGAGGCAGATTACTGAATTAATGAGTCTAATACTTAATCCTATATTTTGTTTAAATTAACCAAGCTCAAATATATATGAAGACCAATTAACATTGAAGAAGAGTCCATCATTAACAAATCTATTTTAAAAACTATTCTATTTAACTTTAGAATATTTTTCTTTTGTTGCTATGTTCCATGAAAGCAGAAGTATCTGATCACATTTGCATCAGTAATAACAATATTTGATACCTGGTGCTTTATGCATTTTGGCAGCCCGTATATAAACAAACTCTGGGATCTTTGAGCGGTATTATTATCTTGGAATATACATAGCACACAAAATTCATGAAGGTGTGCCATGCGTGGCCAATGCCCCTGAATTGAACAAAATTATAATGCATCTTGTCACAACTATATCTCTTTCTACAATGGTGAGACACAACCATTTTTCTTCAGAACCACATATTTTCAGAAATGCTAGCCAATAATAAAGTTTAATAAAAAAACTTTCCTTTTTCTTTGTAGGAAATTATAGTGATTTTTCTTTCTTGTCTGCTTGAGATATTTTGGTATTGTAAAACTATTATTATAGATTTTAGAAGACCACTCTCCTGAATGGTGCTTGAATTGACTATTAGAAAGAATCGGGGAGAAGGTGATTCTTCATTCCTGAAGGATGAATATTTATTGGATTTAGGATATGTTCTGTGGTGTGAAACAGATGTGTCATTTCTGTGACTTTCAGACTAGAAGTAAGAACATATTGGAAGGCCTAGCAAGAGGTCCAGACAAAAGTGGATGGTAAATATGCTCAGAGGGAGAAACAGAGTCATAGAGTCGGCAGGGCCTAGCCTGGATCCAGATTCTGGCTTAGAATATAAACTAAATTGTATCACCTGACTTCAGGAAAAGAAAATTGAATTGGAGAAATGAGTGGAAGAATATAGAACATTATAGTTGTTCAAAACAACAACAACAACAACAACAACCGCAACAACAACAGGTTGTCAGGAGGGTCCAGAGCTTGGGGAAGAATTTTAGGAGTCATAGAAGGAAGTTTTCACCTCCTTCAAAAGAGTAAGGACTAGCCACAGACCCAAGAAAACGAGACGAACAGCATCACTGAGGAAGCTCAACTCAGTGGCCAGAGGCATTAACCGTAGAAAGAGAATCTGAAGAAAAGTTTTAGAAGTTTGTTTCTTAAAGTTCCCCAGATTTGACAGTCAAGTTGCTAAATGCTTTGTACTTTCATCCGGCATCAAATCAAGATAAGGCTGGATATTTCTTATTCCAAAATCAGAAACAAAGTCAACAGGGGAAAACTTGGTATGTTAATGAACTGAAACACATATTAGCAACACTTCTATAAATTCTGTTGGGCTGGAAGAAGAACATGAGGAGCAATACTTGACTTTCAACGTTTATCTCTAAATTCTATGCTGTTTTGATCTCAGGTGCAATATAGAACAGCTCAAATAGCCTCTGTTACAGATCTATCTCCTGCTCCAAGGGAAGGAACAGAAAATAGGTCCCATAGTTACACAGTAGGGTACAGATTAATGTAAGTGACTGTGAATTGGGATTTGAGACCCTTTGTGGCAGTATACTTATTTCTCTGTGGTGTCATTATACTACTTTCTTTAATGTCTTAGACAAAGTAAACAATTTTGTTAGGTAGGAGGCCATTGTTACCTGATTCTCAGTACTTCTGAGATGCTCTTTTGATGACCCTCTGGCTGCCTACCTGAGATTTCCTGGAGATGTAACAAAGTTAATGAAGTATAGTCGGCAATGCAATGGAAACCGCGATGTGATTTAATGCATTTTTCGATGCCCCTTAACTGATTTCCAATAACTTTCCCTTTTGTTGTATTTGGATAATCTCCAATTTTTGGAGTTATTATTGGTTAAAGAGATCTTGTTTTAGAGAAAATAGCCAAAAGATCTTCCCATTTTGCAGAGTAAGAACGCCAAGTGGAACACTAGAGGGTGATGGCTGAGAAAGAGGACAACTGGGTCCAGCATCTATAGCTTGCAGAAGAGGAATATGCGTCTCCAAGATGCCAAACTTAACCCAAGGCATTATCCTAGAAATTTAAGTGAAAAGAGGTCAATGTTTCACCACAGAAGCTGTGTCCGACCAAGAATTCTCTGAATCAGAGCTGAAATCATGGCGTGGTAGAAGGTAATGCGGTGATTCCAGGCCTACCTCAGAGGTATTACCAGTTCAGTTCCACACCGTGACGATAAAGGCAGTCACATGAACTCCTTCAGCAAGTCATAATCTTTTTGCTGGCAAAGGGTCTTGCCTTGATGCTGATGGCTGCTGATTGATCTGGATGGTGGTGGCTGAAAGTTGGAGTGACTGTTACAGTTTCTTAAAATAAGATAACAATTATGTTTGCTGCATTAATTGACTCTTCCTTTCACAAAAGATTTCTCTGTAGTATGCGATGCTGTTTTATACCATTTTACCTACAGTAGAACCTCTTTCAAATTTAGAATTGATTCTCTGAAAATCTACCACTGCTTCATCAACTAAGTTTATATACTATTCTAAATCGTTTGTTATCATGTCGATAACATTCACAGCATCTTCAGAAGTAGATCATATCTCAAGAAACTACTTTATTTGTTCATCCATAACAAACAACTCCCATCCATTAAAGTTTTATCATAAGGTGGTTGCACTTCAGTCCCATCTACAGGCTCCATTTCTAGTTCTAGTTTTCTTGCTCTTTCCACCACATCTGCAATGACTGCCTCCACTGACGTCTGGAACACCTTAAGGTCATCCATGTGGGTTGGAATCAACTTCTTCTAAACTCCTCTTCGTGTTGGTATTTGACTTCCTCCCATGAATGTTTTTCAAGGGCATCTAGAATGATGAACCCTTTCTAGAATGTTTTCAATTTCCTTTGCCCAGATCCATCAGAGGAATTACTATCTATGGCAGCTGGAGCCTTATGAAATGTATTTCTTACATGGTAAGGCTTGAAATTGAAAACTGTTCCTTAATCCATGTGCTACAGAATGGGTGTTTTGTTGGCAGTTTAAAAACATTAATCTCCTTGTACATTTCCATCTGAGCTCTTAAGTGATGAGGTCTATTATCAATGAACAGGAATATTTTGAAAAAGTATCTTTTTTTCTGAGCAGTAGATCTCATCCATGGGCTTAAAATATTCAGCGTCTCCTTCCAATACAAGGTTGTATTATTTACATTGAAAATCCATTGTTTAGCAGACCCACCTTCATCAATGATCTTAGTGAGATCTTTTGGATAACCTGATGCAGCTTCTACATCAGCACTTGCTGCGTCACTGTGATTTATGTTATGGAGATGGCTGCCTCCCTTAAACCGCATGAACCAACCTCTGCTAGCTTCCAGCTTTTCTTCAGCTTCTTCAGGTTTCTCAGCCTTCACAGAATTTAAAAGTAATCCAGAGCTTTGACTGGGTTGTTTTAGCTTTAGGAAATGTTTTGGCTGGTTTGATCTTCTGTCTTTCTCCACCTCAGCAATAAGGCTGTTTTGCTTTCTTATCATTCAAGTATTCTCTGGAGTAGCAATTTCAATTTCCTTTCAGAATTTTTCCTTTGCATTCAAAACTTGACTATTTGGTGTAAGGGGTCCCAACTTTCAGACTGTCCCAACTTTCGACATGCCTTCCCCACTAAGCTTAATCATTTCTAGCTTTTAAAGTGAGAAGTGGGTCACTCTTCCTTTTTCTTGAACACTTCAAAACCAATGTTGGGTTATTCATTGGCCTAATTTCAACATTGTTGTGTCTCAGAATCATGAGGTACAAAGAGAGGGAGCAAAGGGAGAGAATGGCTGCTTTGTGTAGCACTGAGAACACGAACAACATTTACCGATTAAATCGCCATTCTATATGAGTGTGGTTCATGGGTCCCCCAAAGAATTACCATAGCACCATCAAAGATCACTGATCACAGATCATCATAACTGATCTAATAATAATGAAAAGTTTTGAAATATAGCAAGAATTACCAAATTGTAACACAGAGACAGGAACGAGTGTATGCTGTGGGAAAAATGGTAACAATAGACTTGTTCAACAAAAACTGCCAGGAATCTTCAATTCATTAAAAAAAAAAAAAAAAAAAAATCTGTGAACCACAGTAAAATGAGTTGTGTCTGTATACATAATAACAAGAGTTTTGTGGATGATTTACAAAATTGTTGTTTGAAATACCCAATTATCAAAATAAGGAAAGAATTGATAGCTACATCAAGGTTGGAAGAGAACCAACCTTTACCAACATCTTCATGTATGTTATCACATTCTGTCCCAGCAACATTTGTGCAAGGCAGGTGATGAATACTGATTTTCAGAGAAGGAAACTGAGGTTACAAAAGGTGAGGCAATTTGTTCAATTTGAATTTAGAAAGGTGGTATATATATTCCATACTCAGCCATAAAAAAGAATCAAATTATTTCTTTTATAATAATATGGATGGAACCAGAGGCCATTATCTTAAGTAAATTAACTTAAAAGTCAAATACTACATGTTCTCACTTACAAGTGGGAGCTAAATAATTGTCCATATGGACATAGAGAGTGGAATAACAGACTTTGGAGACCAGAAGGATGAGAGGGTGGGAAGAAGGGAAGGAGGTAAGGAATAAAACGTTACCCAGTGGGTACAGTGTGCCACTCATTACACCGTGAGCCCAGTCTCCACAGCTATGCACTCTATCCGTGTAACAAACTGTACTTGTATCACCCTAAGTCTGTTTTTAGAAGTTTACATTTTAATTTTTCATACGTGGAAAAACACTTGAATTTAGATCTGTCTCTTGGGTTAGCTCTAGAGTGAAACACCAGATGTTACCTTGTTTCTTTGATGTTAATTTGCATAACACTGCATCTGCCTCATAACCTATTAACTTGCATGATACTTGCAGACAAATGATTGAAAAGGAAACCTTACGAGAATGGTTTTGAAGCTTTGCTTTTCAGAGTCTTCAGATTGTTCAGAAACCATCCTGAGTAGCAAGAAAAAGGAGCTGAGCATACTCCTGGACTCTGGATCTGCACCCTCATAGTCGGCAAAGAAACTCCACTTTGTCTTTTTATATATTGAGATACATATGCTATTAGGAGAAAGGTCTTCATCCCTATAAAAAGTTTGAAACGTAGACAATAGAATTACCTACAGGCAAACAACCACCACAGAAGTTTTCAATGGACAATACAAGGTGTTGTAGAAAAAAAAAAAGTGTCTCTTTTTTATTTAAAACCCAAGAAATCACTAAGGCAGGAATCCAAGAATATCTTCAAAAATATATAGGCCATATTCTGCCACTTGATCATAACTTGATTTGTTCTAATCACCAAAAGATACTTTTTTTCCATGGGAAAAGACACATCTTTGAAAAATTAGGATAAAGCGCTCTTAGAACCCCCAAACCAGTGTTTGGGTACCTGTGTGAAATGCAAGTGTGAGCCTCCAGTTGATATCACAGCACTGGCTATAAAATGGTTAATGGTTAAAAAACAGGCAATAGGAGGGAACCAGGATATTGATGCAAGTGCTGCGTAGAGAGTGCTGCTCAAACAGCACTGCAATGGTTTATCTATGCGAGTGGGTGAAGCAGAGGGAGCAAGAAGACTCAGTTTCATTTTCCTGTGCAGTCTGGCAAGGTCTTCCTAACTGGGATTTCAAAAACATCTTGAAAGGAAGCTCACTGCATTTTCATCCATTGAATCTAAAGTATCAGTCCAAAAGATTACATTCTGGAAAAGTTACCTCCAGGAAATCAGCCCTGTGAGTGTTTCAGACAATTTTCCATCTTTTCCCTGAGCTTTGGTGACCCATCCTTAATATGCTAAATAGAAAAAAAATGGATGATATATTTGAAGTCAGACTTTTGCTTCACCAAAAGCTAAAATTACTAACTTTTGAGCAAAGACCAAGTTGGACAAGAGCCTTTTTAATTTTGAAAATTTTTGTGGGAAGGCCTGGAAATAAAAAATGACAAGTGAATGAGTTGGAAATTACTATAATAATTATGCAACTTTGAACTTACCGCCATAAATTGTAGATACTTGTTAGATGCATGCTGCAGTTTCAACAAAGCAATGCTAATGGGCATAATAAATCTTAAACTGGAGCGCTCAAGTATTTAAAACAAGCACTAGACCAACCAAAGAAAATATTTTAAATGAGCAATGCTAAATGAATCAAGTCCTTTTCAGGTAGCATGGGTCTCCTAGATCTAGTGGTGTACAGTATTTGCCAAATGATTTTTGCATGTGTTAAAAGCTTATTTGTGAGCCTTAGTAATGGGGCAAAAAGTAATGACGAGATGAAACATTAAGGACTAACAAAAGTCCTGACACTGTTTGGGCCAATGAGAGAAGGTAGAAAATTAGTAGGTTTCTTTTGTATGGAACAGTGAAAGAAAATGAAATGATAAGATACCTGGATCTTTCTTACAAATTTGTCTGTACAAAAGAAGCCATTTTTTTTTTTTTTTCAGCCAAATCTGGTCTAGAATTAAATCTAAAAGTTTTAAAAGATATGATGGGATGAATACTAAATATTGAAATATAAGAAAAATAAATCCAGAGTATGTATATTATATATAAATTTGTGGGCCAATGAATGTGAATCAAATATTCAACATATATTGTGGTCATTTATTCCTTCAGAAAGATATCTTCTCTCTGGTCTTCTGTACAGATTGCTAACTATAAGGGAAACAGAGCAATTGTTTTGAGAATATTAAGGTTGAACAATAAAAGTTAAACTCTGTGTAAGTTGTCAGCATCAACAACGTGTAATTATTTAGTTTGTTTGTACTTCCCATTTTCCATCTTCAACAGCACAATGGAATAGCTAGCTTAAACCATTTAAACCAATTTCAGCTATTTCCCCCTTTATGCTATGTGTTTGTGATGAGAAATCTGGCACAGTTCACTCGGGAGGTTTACAGAGTTGGCAGAATTAGATGCTCTCTTTAAAGGGTGTGTGTGGGGGTTGTGGAATAAGGGCAACATGCATGCATGGAATTTATGATGCTGAAATTTTTAGGGGAAAAGGGGAAATGCCTTTGCTAACTCAATCATCTTCTGCTGACAGTAGCCTTGCCTTGGGGAAAAGGAACGCATTTATGTGATTCTTTTCTCTATTAACCTTCAAGCTGATTCAAATGTGGATTTTCTCTCTCTTACTCAACAGGGTGCAATGAGGCAGATTTCCCCTCTTTGTCTCTGGAGGACTCTGGCAGTTCCCAGAGCTGATGAATCCATGCAAAACAGTCCTGCAGTTAGCAAGAGGCTATCCCAGAGCTCCCCACCCCAGGTTTCATTTTCTTTCTTCTTTTTTTATTGTTGGGGATTCATTGAGCATATACAGAACCACATTACACTGATTGCTTCTGTTAGATAAGAGCCCTCTTATAATTGTGTCCTGCCCACCAAAAAACTGCAGGTTTCATTATCAAATGCCAAGAGAAGAGCAAATAGTGCATCTGCACTTTACATTTTCTGCTATGGAGGGAGCATTCGGAGTCCAGCTCTAACGTTCTAAGTCTCTATATTTCTACATATTAGCAAATAGTGAAATGCATTTTAATGCCATGAACGTGATCAGAGTTCACTGAAATTCTTCCTCCATATAGAAATTTATCTCCATATAGAATAAATGAGTCTCTACAAGACCATAAGGATTCCCAGGTTAACTCAACGAAGATCACCGAGGTTGCTAACCTGGCTCAGGCCCTCTCAGGACAGATGGATTAGAACCTTTCCTCCTGAAACACATGAGCAAGGAAGGATCTTTTTGCTTCAGTAGGCCCACGCTACAGTGATCTGAACACAGGGCACAGGTGGGGGAAAGTTGTCACAAAGCACTTCTATGTGGTGGCTCCTTTGGCTACTACCAGTTCATCAGAAATAGGTAAGTCAGACCGGATGTGATTGATGATTTGATTACAGAAAATGGGAAAGGGTTTCTGTTAAACAATTTGTTTACACAAGCTGTTGATTTCAGTTCTAAGCCTTAAATACTTGAGCAGTTATATTAGGAGAATAGTGAAGATGTTCCCTTTGGAGTGGTAGATAATCACAAAAAGTTAACAGGGTTAACAGTTAACAGTTCTCCTAAACAGGATCTTGGTGTTCAGTGTTGACTAGCATGGCAGAGGGCTTGTGAGGATGGTAGCAAAACATAGGCAAGTCTGCTTTTCCCTGAAGGTGCACTGTCACCTGCAAGGCTCTTTCCAAGTGTCATATCCAAAAGCCCAAATAGTTTTTTCAGGAAGTACCATGCAAGTGGTTTCACAAGCCCATCTTGAGCCAAATCAGCAGCTGATTTTAGGAAGCTGTGATTTCATAAAGTAAGACACACTATGCAACACGAATGTTGATTATCTTTTCCCACTGGAATGCACATAAGTAGCAGCAAGTACTATTCTTGAAAGATACATTCTTTAAAGAGGTTCTCCATGAAAATTTTGCAGTAGTCCCCCACCTTATCCGTGGTTTCACTCTGCAAGGTTTCAGTTATCCGAGGTCAACCATGATCCAAAGTATTCAACAGAAGATTCCAGAAATAAATAATTATTAAGTTGTCTTATTAATTTGATGTGCAGCTGAATTCTGTTTGCTAAGATTTTATTGAGAATTTTAGCATCTATATTCATAAGGGATATTGGTCTGTGGTTCTCTTTTCTTGTTATGTCCTTTCCTGGCTTTGGTATTAAGGTGATGTATGCTTCACAGAATGAGTTGGGCAGGGTTCCATCCTTTTCAGTGTTATAGATTAGTTTCTGCAATAGAGGTTCAAGTTCTTTTTTGTAGGTTTGATAGAATTTTGATGTGAAGCTGCCTGGTCCAGGACTTTTTTTTTGCTGAAAGATTTTTTACTGTTGGTCTAATTTTGGAACTTAGACACTGCCTGCCCGGTGCTCACTTGGTAGCTGACTGGGTTATCAGATTGAGAAAATATAGTATGTACAGGGTTTGGTACTGTCCACCCTATCAGGAATCTACTGGGAGTCTTGGAATGTACCCCCTGCAGATAAGGAGGCACTGCTTTATTTAGGAAGTTGTAGTTTTGACATTAATATCACAGTGTTTTTCATTTGTTCTTATTAAGGTATTGAGTATTAAAACTTAAAGAAAAGAATGGTTTAAGGCCTAGAAGGCAAACTTTTGTTGTGTGAAGATCATATTCTAAATATCAAAAATTCCATGAACTTGTATATAATCAGTAATATCAGTATCACTGATACTTTTACTGCTTCATTGGGAAATTACATGAGGGGAAAGACAAGAATGAATTCAGTGGTGCTTTTAATTATTACTGTCTTGTTAGTCAAAACAGAAATTCATTATATGTGAAACTGACATTGCACAAATGTGTAAAATAGACCATTCATTCAATGGGCTATGCTTGACTTTATTAGAAAACGTATTGGTAGACTTTCCTTGCAATAACTTGCTGGCCCCCTGGATGTTGTGGGCACAACTAGGGACCCATTAATCTAGAGCATGAAAGATCTGGTCTAAGAAAAATCTCATCAGTGTTTCAGGAGGCCATTAGACAGCCTTCTGAAGGGGAAACAAAGGAAACAGCCTTCCAGCGTAAGCCTCCCCTCCTTGCAGAGCATGGTATGTGCGCACCATGGGGCAATAAGTAGACCACACTCTGTGTGGGCATCTGGAGGCATCAGTCATGGAGTTTTCACCTCATTCATCATTGACAATTTGCTGCTTTTACCAAAACAGGCACATAAACCTCTGTCCATTTACATCAATCCAAGCAATTTTGGGGTTCAATTCATACTTTGGATGGGTTGATTGAAAACATTTTTCACCATAGTAATTTAAAATATATATATATATATATACATATGTGGTGTATATGTATATATATGTTTTTTTGCTGTTTTTTTTTATAAGGATTGATGATTCTAGCCTGTGAGAGTAATTACATTTTATGTTATAAATTATATATTGATACCAAAATAAATAATATAGAATGGACAAACTTATAATCTATGTCACTTTTTAAATAGCTATAAAACAGATATTATTCTAAAATTGTGAAACGCAAATGTAGGATTTTTCTGTTGGCAGGAAAAAATACATTAAAGGAATACGGAAATGTAGAATCTCACAGAGACATTCTGAAAATGTCTGCTGGCTGATAGCCAATAGCTGAATACCTGCCCTGTGCTACATTAGGGACCCAAAATCTTTGGCTTGTCAGTAGAAAAAAAATAAGAAACTTTTATGTTCCAAATTCAATGATTTAGAAGTTTATTTATAAAATTTTCTATGAATAGGAAAGACAATAGGACAAATTTAAGAAATGGAGAATGTAATTTATGAGACTAAGTAAAATGTAGAAATGCAAAACATATCCAACAGCTCTAAGAAACATAGACTTTAGCAGTTATATTGACTCAATTATCCTTAAGGTGGAAGCATTTATTTAACTATCAGCCCAAGACATTGAAGGCCAAACAAAACTACAACACATAACCTTGCCAGCTAACCTTCTTTCACTATGGCCATTGCTGTAGTTTGGATATTTGACCCTCCAGTCCTCATGTTGAAATCTGATTTCTAATGTTGGTGGTAGGGACTAATGGGAGGCCTTTGAGTCATGGGGGCAAATCTCTCAGGAATGGCTTGGTTCGTTCCTCTGGGTAGTGAGTGTGCTGTCACACTATTAGTTATGGAAGAGTTCCTCCAAGAGCTGGTTGTTGAAAAAAGCTTAGCATCTCACCCCACCCCTCTCCCTGCCTCTCTCACATCTTGGCTCCCTTTCCCCTCTTGCCATGAGTGGAAGCATCTGAAGCCCTCACCAGAAGCAGGTGCTGGTGCCCTGCTTCTTGTACAGCCTGCAGAACCATGAGCCAGATAAACCTCTATTCTCTATAAATTGTCTAGCCTCAGGTATTCCTTTATAGCAACACAAACAGACTAAGGTAACTATTATCTTCAATCACATCCTCCATGTCTTCCGTCATGACCTTAATGTCTTCAGTAATGAACTTACTTGGGGAAGAATTATTGCACAGTCGTCTGGCATACATATAAAATCTTTGACACTTTTCGGAAGGATTCAAACACAGTTTTACATCCAGCTATTTCTAAAAACTAAACTTACTAACATAATTTTTCATAGATTTAGAACAGTTACCTATTATATGTAATATACTAAGTTCATACAACACTGCATTTTATATGCAGTATGTTTATTTAGTTTGAATTAAAAGAAAATTAAATTATAAAGACAACTAAGAATTATGGTACAAAAAACTTCTTCCTAATTTCTACACTCATTTTTAAGTATCTTATATTAATTGCACGCGCATTGTAATGCTACATTATACTTGAAATAGTGGAAAGATTTTTGCAGGTCTGATTGCAAAATACAAGTAAGTTAGAGATTGAATTACAAGAGATATTATACCTAAGTAAATAGTGTATTTAAAAGCAATTCACTGAGATTTTCGCTGGTTCACTCAAGAAAAATGTATTGAATTTCTATCATTGTCCAAGTGCACTGTCAGACCTAAGGACTAGTGGATGAAATATACAGGGTCGTCATAAAGTTCATGTGCAATTTAAAGTAGTAAACTATTTTAACAGCATATATCCAACATATGCTTGTGCAAAATGTCAGGGAGGCAACAAAGACGGAACAACTATCAGTGCTCAGAATTCAAAGATGGGATATCTGAACAAATGCATGGATATAGTGTATTCTTCACTTGAAATAGGCTGGTGAGAAAGGCAGGAAACAGTATAGGGTGGTAGATGTGGAGACGGTTTATGCAGAGGGCAACATTCTGAAACTTAAAGATTTGAAGAGAAACTGCATAATTCTGTCAATTACAGGACTGAACTTATGGTCTCTTCCAGAACTAAAATTCTATTTCACATTATGTTCATAAATACATAAAAATTAACTTGAAGGCAAAGTGTGTATTAATTTTTTTATGGAAAATGTTCTGAAAAGTTTTAGTCCATCCATAGAATATTTTAAAAACCACATGTTTAAGTATCTGCCAACACACCAAAGTCCAAGAGTCAAGTTTACTTTATAGAACGTGAGAGCATGCTAAAAATCTCATTATTACTCCCCTTCCATGGTGTCTGACTTAGTGAGCAGTGTTCTGGCTACATTGGCATGCCAGTGATGAACTGTTTTCATACTGATACATTCTCCACAAGTACTCAGAATCCTAGCAGGGGCTAGGAATATTAGGAAATGTTGACATCTATAAATGGGATCAGAAATTCTTTTCAAACAAAAAATGAATCACTGCTGGGCTGAAGTGGGGGGCGGCGGGAGAAAGCTAACAGTGTGAAGCATACTTGCTAGCTATAAAATTGTGCTTGAACTGACATTATTCAATGCTCTTGGAAAGTGAACAAAATCTCCAATTCAGTCTCAGTAAAATTGAGCACAAAATGGCTGAATCCTGGGAAAATCTGAGCAAAGGAATGAGCGCACAAGCACAGTCTTGTTAGTCCTTGAAACACCTCAGAGTCACTACAGAGCACTCAAGGCTTTGAAATGTTCCATAGAACCTTAATAACATTATAATGGCAGTGGTCTCTCTTGGTCAACAGTGGTGGAGAGTGAATTCTTCTGAAAGACCATACATAAGCTACATTTCCAGGAGAATTGGGAAGTAACCCTACTTTCTTATGACCTGCAGAGGACAAGACTTCTCCATGTGTGATTTACCAAGTTGTCAGGCTACTGCCATTCCCTCCTTTTCCCCTCCGTGTGGCCTCAGGCCCACTGGCCCTGTTCAGGGCCCACCTGAGCACTGTACCTCCAGTCTTCTCCAGGTAGAGCAATTGCTTCTACTGAGGTGGCTTCTTTAGTTTTCTTCTGGAGTGCTAAAGCAACAAGATCAATATGAGTTTGTCTTTCATGTTTCTTAATCTTGGGAGAATGACAAGGTGTTGAGATGCTAATAAACTGGGAACAGACAAAAATTAGATGCAAATCAGAGGAGATCAAAGCTTTGAAATATATAGAACAGTGATAGGATGGAAGAAAAATAAAATTTATTCTACAGTAAAGTCTTGACTAAGCCTTAATTAAAATTGCAATTCTAAGTTGATCAAATTTACTTTTTAAAAACTACTTTGAACATAAGCAAAAGAATTTTAGAATACTCCAAGATATCAATTTCAGAGTATGTATTTGAAAAAGATAAATTTATCTTACATTTCTACATGCCCTCTATCTTCTTTTATAGCCATAGCAAGATAATTATCTGCTATTTAGAATACTGAGTTATACAAAATATACTCATCTAAGAAAAATCATTCATATTCAGTATTTTAGTGTTAATGGACATGTGGTACCACATTTTATAATTATTTCAAGATCGATAGTTGAAATTCTTAACTATAATGTTCTATTTCCCAAGGGCTCTAGAAATTTACAGTTTTACTTTATATAGATCTTATCAGGGACACATTCAGAAGAATTCATTCTGACCCACTTTTAAGAAATAATTTACAAAATAAAGTAATTTAGCAATGTGATATCTATTATTATCAGAATTACACCCCTATCTCTGCCCTAGAGCTTCTATTTTTCAGTCAATTTTAATAGGCAAAGTTAAGACGATGTTCAAGGTTTTAGGTTACAGAGAGTTTGGATTCTAAAAATCTAGTTTATAAAAGGTTATTCCCATTATAAATGGATCCATTCATGCTGCAAATATTTGTTGTGCTTCACCCGCCAGGTACTGTTTTGTGTGCATCTGATACACCAGTGAACACAGAGTCGGAGGTCCACAGCCTCTAAGACTTACATTGTACTGGGATGACATACACACACACACACACACACACACACACACACACATTCTGTATACATTGGAAGGTGATAAAGGCTATGAAAAAAATAAAAATACTCAACAGCAAAAAAAGAATCGGGTGTGCTGGTTTGAGTGTAGGGGAGAAGGTAAGAAAGAAGGATGGATTTGAGTGTTCAATGGGGTAGGCAGGATAGGCCTCGCTGAGAAGATGAAAAGTGAGTAAAGACTTGAGGAAAGGAAAGAGTGGAGCCTGGTGGATATCTGGAAGAGCAGTGGTTGGGGCAGAGGGAACAGTTGGATCAAATGTTCTGCCCCAGCAGTTTCCTGGGGAAGCCAGAATGCCCCAGAGATGGATATACAAAATTAACCTGTGCTAGTAATTAAGAGCATCATCAGACTTCAGAACGTACTATTTTGAGAAGAACCAGCATTAGACAAAATGGTTGTAGTCTAAAAATGGCTATTAGCTAGAATTAAACCCAGAAAATCATTTTGTTAGGGTCAAAGCATTTATAGGTTGACAGATTTCCACCTCTGTCCCCTGGTTCTGCTGTGACTATTCTCTATAGCTCTGGTCTCTAAACAATCCTTAATTCCACACACTGATCTTGACGTGAGATGAAATAAAGGGTGTGTGCTTGTTGGTTTCTTTATTTCTGCTCAGCACTGTCTGCGCCGGTAGAGGCGCACCTTCACTCCAACCTGAAAAGCTCTACTTCTTAAGGGACCTGTCAAGTGTTCTGCAGGACAAAGGCCTCTTGGGACGAGAGAAAAGATTTGGGAAGCTGAGGTGCCCTGGAGTAAAGTCTAGGAAACTTCCTGGGAGTACTCAAAGTGGGCAGAGAGAGTTCTGTTCCATACACTGGGTCATATATAGTGGAGAGAAATATTTCAAGGCTTTTTGCTGAATGTTTAGGAGCTTAGGAAGAAAATGCAACTGTACAAAAGAGCGAGGTTGTCTCCTGGGGGAATTCAAAGTCAGTGAGTCATAATGGTCTAATCATAAGGTTCACTATCCTTTGCTGCCTCTGACTATCACCAGTTCCTTGGAATAGCCCCACCAGGCCTATTCTATCCCATTATTATAACTCCTTTGTAATGCTGACATAATGCATATGAAAGGGGCCAGCACAATGTGTTATACATTTTCTTCTTTTCCTTTGAGATTTTTAGCACATGTCAATACTTATAAGATAGAATGATAGTGGCAAGTGTTGTTTATTGCCTTCTTGAGACAGAAGGACAATTTAAATAACATTTATTTAAATGATGCAATTTGTTGGGGGTGATTTGAAATGGCAAAAAATATTCTAAGGGGACATGATTTTTCAATCTATAGTTAAAACACTTGGCATTTTCCTCTTGACACTGTTTTTTCTTTGAAAAAAACAAACCTTTCTTTTTCTTTTCTTTTCCTTTTTTTTTTTTTCCAGAAAGACCAGCTGTTTTTAGTCACATTGTGTAAAACAGAATCTAAGTATCTTCCAAAGGCTATTGCATTTCACTGTTCTTACTGAATCCTTTATTCCTATGCAAATCATGCCAACAAGAATCAATGAAGCACTGTTGGGCAAGGATCCAAAGACTCACCACCCATGTTGGCTAACCTAGAGACTTAATTTTCTTTTGGCATGAATAGTCCAGAACCGTAACGAATAAACCTGCATCATCTAACTCTTTCTGGATGCTCAAAATGACTGTCTCAGGTCCAAGCTAAATACGAGGTTATCACTCCATAGTGCTTTCAAAAAATTCACCATGGAAAAAGTACTGCAAAAAATTTAGAACTTAACTAGGAAGAATGTGGGTGGGGGGGGGGGGGAATTGCCAGCTAAAATACAGGCCACTTA
The DNA here is from genome assembly GCA_963574355.1 of Loris lydekkerianus. Taxonomy (NCBI): domain Eukaryota; kingdom Metazoa; phylum Chordata; class Mammalia; order Primates; family Lorisidae; genus Loris; species Loris lydekkerianus. Next base: position 3,725 of record CAUYPK010048757.1, on the reverse strand, counting down.
GATAAAAAGAAATAACTTTTTTAGTATAAGTGTGTCCCAAATATTGCATCAGACATGTTTATACTACCAATGTATTCACAGTTTATCTGAAATTAAATTTTAACTAGGCTTCCTGTATTTTTATTTGCTAGATCTGGTCATCCTAAATAGGAAGAGAAAAACATCCACATTTTCTTTCAGCTACAACAACATTGAGATCTGGGTTAATTTCTGGTTTTAAAGGTGAACAACAAATTTTCTGAGCTAAGGCTGCTTACAAAGTATCATGATACTGCGTACTAACTTTGCCTGTGTGGACAGCTTTCCATCAGATTCTGAACTGATACCGATATTATCTGACAGCCTGTATAAGGCCCTTGTTTGTTAGTCATCAGGTAGGAATGAGTTCCAGCATCTCCCCGCATTGTCTGGAATAAAATCAGCTACTGTCCTCTGGGCTGAAAGGATGCCTTTTTCTTTATTATTGCCCAATCTCTGGAAGCATCCACTCCCTACTTCCTACTCTTTAGGACAGTCAGCATACAGTACTTTTTGTTCTAACAGGTGTATAATGATGTATCTGATTACTTATCACAAGACATTTACCAGAATGCCAGTGGAAAGAGTCTGTTCCTACCTCAACATGAACTAAGTTTTTAAATCCTTACACTGAGATTTTGTTTTTTGCTGGATGTATTTTGGCTTATCACAGATCCTACGTACCAAGCACATTCTCCTTCTTCATTTGCCTTCATTAACAGCAAAACTAGCTTACTGTACTGAATGAAGGCCTTTGACTAAGCTTGAATAAAAACTATCAGCTTTCTGTCTACTTGATTAAACAATCAAGTTGCACTTACATTCCATTGTGTGTAAGCGAAAACCAATTACTTCATGACACTTTTCTTCTTGTTAAAAAAAAAAACCCAACAAACCCTGTCCATCAAAATATCAGAGTAACAATGGCAGAAACAGTTCATTATGACAATGCAGTTTTCACATCCTAGGCATCGAATTTCAATAAGAGTAATTCATGTAAAAATACAAAAGCAACCCTAAAAATAGCTAATGATATTGGGACAACCCCAGTATCTGTCTTCAAAAGTAGGACGCATTACCTGATAAGAGACTCTGTATAAATAATCACACAATTTTCATCCCAATGTTGCAGTGGCCTCTTCCAAATCTCAAAAGTAATAAGCAATAAAATGTGTGGTTTTATTAGATTATTTTAAAGAGTAGAGAAATACATTGCAGCCACTAAAATTTTTATAAAGATGATGAGTGCAAATGTTTTGCAATTACAAACATGCCTAAAACAGGACTGACTCCACGTAGTATCAGATATACTGCATTTGAGATGATTTCCTTAGCTATCCTTCCTCACCCTCAAAAGTTAACAGCAAAATCACCATTGCTTTGGAAAAAAATATATTGTTCCTCTTTGTGAAACCCAACAAATGCCCAGAAACTTAATAAATAAATTGTCAAATAAATTTTTGACATAAATATGTCAAAAACATATATATTACCAAAAATATTACATAGGAAAATCGCATATAGAGCCTGTGTGCCTAAGACAATCTGTTGCTCTTTTAATGAAGTAGAATATTTTCAGCACTTTGAAGTCCCATGTACAGCCCTGAAAGAATTAACTGTTATTCTTCTGAATTTTAAAATTATCATTTGCTTATGTTTGTAGTTTTACCACATAGGTATGCACCCTCTCAAAAAATATTACTTAGTGTTTTACATATTATCCTATTTCCCTTTTGATAGAATTTGAGTGTTTTTCAGGGTTTTGTAACCGTAAACAATGCTGATAAGAATCTGTGCATGGTGCTCTTGCACATGTGGAAATATTTATTTAGGAGTGGAAGTGCTTCCAGAGGATGCGCATTTTAAGACCAAAGTCATTGCTTATTCTCCCTCCGGCAATTAACTAGGGCTGCCAATGCTTCACATTCTCAGTAACCCTTGATATTGTCAGGTGCTTTAAATTTTTTGCCATTCTGGTAGGTGTGAAATGGTATCTCAACCGGATTTCCTGATTACTAATGAGGGGAGCATCTTTTCCTAAGTCAATTGATCTGAGTTTCTTCTGTTCAAGCCTTTCTCCTTTTCTCTACTTGGTTATTTGCCTTTTTAAAAATTGATTTGTAGCAAGTTCTTCTATATGGCAGGTACTAAACCTTTAGCAAATAGAGATACTGCAAAGGTCCTTACAGGTTTCTAGCTTGGGTTTTCACTTTCTTTTTTTTTTTTTTTTTTTTGAGATAGTCTCACTATGCCACCCTCCATAGAGTGCTGTACCATCACAGCTCACAGCAACCTCCAACTCTCGGGCTTAAGCCTCCCAAGTAGCTGGGACTACAGGTGCCCACCACAAGACCCAGCTATTTTTTTGTTGCAGTTGTCATTGTTTAGCAGGCCTGGGCTGGGTTCAAACCCGGCAGCCTGGGTGCACCTGGCTGATGCCGTAACCACTGTGCTACAGTGGCCCAGCTGGCTTTTCACTTTCTATATGGAGTCTTTAGGTAATAGAATTCTCAGTTTTAATGTTGTCAAGTTTGAAGATTTCTGCTTTATGTGTCTTTATTCTGTTCTGTGTCAAAGTTACAAAGATATTCACTAATATTGTCTTCTAAAGGTCATAAGGCTTTGTCTTTCACATATGTTCATAATTAATCTGGAATTTGTCTTGATTAAGGGCATAAGTTAGGAAGTTTGCTTAGTTTTTGTTGCACTTATCATATGAGTAAGTTCTGGAGACTGTTCTTGAGACTGTCTTGAAGTGTATTTGGCATTTTGCCTTTCCATATATATTTTTTAAAACTGACTTGGGAATTTAATTGGAATTAAGTTAAATTCCTACTAATACGCTTTTTCTCTCTATTAACCTTTTTCATAAGCTGATAATTTTCTCCACAATGTTTTTCTATACTTTTTGTTAGATTTATTCTAAGAACATTAGGTATTATTGGAAAGAGTACCCTCTTTAGTCCATCTATTTTTCTATTTGTAGGTATTTATGGGGTACAAGTGCAATTTTGCTATATTAATGCACTGCACTTTGGTGAGGTCAGGGCATCTATCACTAAAGTAACACACATTGTACCTACCAAGCAATCTCCCATCATCTATTCCCCTCCCACCCAATATCTCATTTAAAATTTTATTTTTCCATGTAAGTACTAACCAGGCCAAATTACAGCTAGATAGGAAGAAGAAGTTCTTGTGTTCTATACCACTGTAGGGTGACTATAGATAACAATGATATATAGTTCCAAATAGCTCAGAAGGAGTGTGTTGAATGTGCCCAAACACAAAGAAACAATAAATGTTTGAAATGATGGTTATGCTAATTAGCTTGACCTGATCACTATACATTATATATATCAAAACATCACTATATATCCCATAAACATGTACAATTATTATATGTCCATTTAAAAAGTAGGTTAGGTGTGATGTGCATTCCTATAATCCTAGCACTTTGGGAGGCTGAGGCAGGAGGATCACGTAAGCCAGGAGTCCAAGACCAGCCTGAGTAAGAGCAAAACCCTGTCTCTACAAAAAATAGAAAAATCAGGTGAAAATGGTGGCATGTGCTTCTAGTCCCAGCTCATTAGGAGGCTCAGGCAGGAGGATTACTTGAGTCCAGTAGTTGGAGGCTGCAGTGAGCTATGATGATACCACTACAGTCTAGCCTGGGTAACAGAGCAAGATGAAGGAAGGAAGGAAAG
>CAUYPK010048753.1:0-11025 GCA_963574355.1 Loris lydekkerianus | reverse complement strand
TTCCTGAGATACTTTGCTAAGAAGAATATGTTCCAGCTCCATCCATGTAAACATGAAAGAGGTAAAGTCTCCATCTTTCTTTAAGGCTGCATAATATTCCATGGTATACATGTACCACAATTTGCTAGTCCATTCATGGGACGATGTGCACTTGGGCTTCTTCCATGACTTAGCAATTATGAATTGGGCTGCAATAAACATTCTGGTACAGATGTCTTTGTTATATTGTGATTTTTGGTCTTCAGGGTATAAACTTAGTAAAGGAATTATAAGATCAAAGGGCAGGTCTATTTTTAGTTCTCTAAGTATTCTCCAAACATCTTTCAAGAAGGAAAATATTAGTGTGCACTCCCACCAGCAGTGTAGAAGTGTGCCATTTTCTCCACATCCATACCAAAATCTCTGGTTTTGAGTTTTTGTTATGTGGGCTACTCTTACTGGGGTTAGGTGATATCTCAAAGTAGTTTTGATTTACATTTCTCTGAAGATTAAGGATGATGAGCTTTTTTTCATGTGTTTGTAGATCATGCATCTGTCTTCTTTAGAGAAGTTTCTCTTCAAGTCCCTTGTCCACCCTGAGATGAGATCGCTTGTTCTTTTCTTGCTAATAAATTTGAGTTCTCTGTGGATTCTGGTTATTAACCTTTATTGGAGGTATAACCTGCAAATATTTTCTCCCATTCTGAGGGCTGTTTGTTTGCTTTACTTACTGTGCTCTTGGCTATGCAGAAGCTTTTTAGTTTGAACAGGTCCCAGTAGTGTATTTTTGATACTGTTTCAATTGCCTGGGGAGTCCTCCTCACAAAATATTCACCCAGGCCAATTGCTTCAAGAGTTTTCCCTGCACTTTCTTCAAGTATTTTTGTAGTTTTGTGGGTTAAGTTTAAATCTTTTATCCAGTGAGAGCCTATCTTAGTTAATGGTGAAAGGTGTGGGTCCAGTTTCAATCTTCTACTTGTTGCCAGCCAGTTCACCCAGCACCATTTGTTAAATAGGGAATCTTTTCCCCACTGAATGTTTTTAATTGGCTTGTCAGAGATCAAATAACAGTAAGTAGCTGAATTCATCTCTTTGTTCTTTATTCTGTTCCAGACATCTACTTCTCTGTTTTTGTGCCAATACCATGCTGTTTTGATCACTAGCAATTTATAGTACTATCTCAGGTCTGGTAGCATGATTCCCCCTGCTTTGTTTTTATTGTTGAGTAATATTTTGGCTATTCTAGGTTTTTTCTGATTTCACATACAATTAAGCATTATTTTTTCAAGATCTTTAAAATATCACAATGGAGCTTTTAATGGGAATTTCATGAAAATTATATATTGCTGTGGGTAGTATAGACATTTTAACAGTGTTGATTCTTCCCAGCCATGAGCATGGTGTGTTTTTTTTCATCTGTTAACATCTTCAGTTCTTTCTTTTCTTAAAGTTTCATAGTTCTCTTTGTAGAGATCTTTCATGTCCTTCGTTAGTTATACTCCCAGATATTTCATCTTCTTTGGCACTACTGTGAAAGCAATAGAGTCCTTGACTGTTTTTTTGGCTTGGTTATTGTTGGTATATATAAAGGCTACAGATTTAAGGGTGCTGATTTTGTAGCCTGAGACATTGCTGTATTCCTTGATCACTTCTAAAAGTTTTGTAGTAGAATCCCTAGTGTTTTTCATATATATGATCATATCATCTGGACAGAGTGAAAGTTTGATGTCTTCTGACCCTATGTGGATACCCTTGATTGCCTTTTCTTCCCTTATTGCAATGGCTAAAACTTTATTACAATGTTAAAGAGCAATGGAGACAGTGGGCAACCTTGCTTGGTTCCTGCTCTCAGTGGAGATGATTTAAATTTAACTGCATTCAATACGATATTGGCTGTGGGTTTGGTGTAGATGGCCTCTATTAGTTTAAGAAATGTCCCTTCTATACGAATTTTCTTAAGTGTTCTGTTCATGAAGAAATTCTGGATATTATAAAAAGCTTTTTCTGCATCAATTGAAAGAATCATATGGTCCTTATCTTTTAGTTTGTTTATGTGCTGAATTACATTTATAGATTTAAGTGTATTGAACCTGCCTGGAGACTCTGAAATAAATCCCACTTGGTTGTGGTGTATAATTTTTTTGATGTGTTGTTGGATTGTGTTTGTTAGGGTCTTATTGAATATTTTAGCATCAATATTCATTAGTGATATTTGTCTGTAATTTTCTTTTCTTGTTGGGTCTTTTCCTGGTTTGGGGATCAAGGTGATGCTTGCTTCATAGAATGTGTTGGGTAATATTCCTTCTTTTTCTATATTTGGGAAGAGGTTTAGTAATATAGGTACTAGTTCCTTTTAAAAGGTTTCGTAGAATTCTGACGTAAAGCTATCTGGTCCTGGGCTTTTCTTTTTAGGGAGATTTTGTATAGTTGATGGTATTTCAGAACTTGATATAGGCCTGTTCAACATTTCGACTTCATTCTGGCTAAGTCTTGGTAGGTGGCGTACTTCCACGTATTGGTCAATTTCTTTCAGATTTACATATTTCTGAGAGTAGAGTTTCTTGTAGTATTCATTAAAGATTTTTTGAATTTCTGAGGGGTCTGTTATTTCATCATTACCATTTCTGATTGATGAATTTACAGATTTTACTCTTTTGTTTCCTGGTTAGGTTTTCCATTGGTTTGTCTATTTTATTGATCTTTTCAAAAAACCAACTTTTGGATTACTGATCTGTTGTATAATTCTTTTGTTTTTAATTTCATTTAATTCTGCTCTGATTTTGGTTATTTCTTTTCTTCTGCTGGGTTTGGAGTTGGTGTGTTCTTCCTTCTCCAGTTGCTTGAGATGTCTCATTAAGTTATTGACTTCCTCTCTGTTTTTTTGAGGAAGACTTGCAGTGCTATAAATTTCCCTCTTAGTACTTTGCAGTATCCCATAGGTTCCGGTAATTCGGGTCTTGATTGTTGTTTTGTTCCAAAAAATTGATTATTTCCTTCTTAATGTCTTCTATAACCCATCTATCCTTCATCAAAAGGTTATTTAGCTTTCATGTTTTTGTATGGGTATGCAGGTTCTTGTTGTTATTGAGTTCAACTTTTATTCCATGATGGTCTGAGAAGATGCAAGGAATAATTTCTATTTTTTTAAATTTGCTGAGATTATATTTGTGACCTAGGATATGGTTGATTTTGGAGTATGTTCTGTGGGCTGATGAGAAGAATGTATATTCACTTTTGTTGGGGTGAAATGTTCTGTAGATGTCCAGGTATTGAAGGATCAAGTTTAAATCTAAAATGTCTTTGCTTAGCTTCTTTTTGGAGGATCTATCCAGCACTGCTAAAGGGGTGTTAAAATCTCCAACTACTATGGAAGTGGAGGAAATCAAGTTGCTCATGTCTGTAAGAGTTTCTCTTATAAATTGAGGTACATTCTGGTTGGGTGCATAGATATTAATAATTGAAATCTTATCATATTGAGTATTACCTTTAAAAAATTGTGAAGAGTTTATCCTTATCCTTCTTTATTTTGGTTGGTTTAAAGCCGATTGTATCGTGAGTAGTATTGAAACGCCTGCTTTTTTGTATGCAGCATATATCTGGCTTGATTTTTTCTATCCAGTCAGCCAACCTGTGCCTCTTTAGAGGACTATTTAAATCATTCACATTAAATGAGAATATTGATAATCCTTTTACAAGCCTGGTGGACATTTTTAATCCTTTTGCAACTGTGAAAGTTGAAATTTGATCAAAATTATCTAGGTGGGTTTACTTTTGTGGTGGATGATTACGCTGGTCTTTATGGAGAATAGGTCTGAGAATATCCTGGAGAGCTTGTTTAGTTATGGCAAATTTCTTCAACAAGTGAATGTCATTGAGGTATTTAATTTCACCGTCATAAATGAAACACAGTTTAGCTGGGTACAGGATCCTGGGCTGACAGTTATTTTGTTTTAGGAGATTAAAAGTCGATGATCATCCTCCTCTAGGTTGAAAGATTTCAGCAGAGAGATCTGCAGTTATTCTAATATACTTGCTCTTGTAGGTGATGGTTTTCTTTAATCTGGGTGCTTTCAGAATTTTCTCCTTCATATTAACTTTAGTGAAATTGATTATGATGTGTCTGGGGGATGTCTTATTTGGGTTGAGTCGTACTGGAGTTCTGAAACTGTCTGCTATCTGAATGTCAGAGTCTCTTGGCATGTGTGGAAAGTTCTCCTCATAATCTCATGGAGAAGAGACTCTGTGCCTTGTGAAGCCACTTCATCGCTTTTGGGGATCCCTTTAAGATGAATATTGGTTTTCTTCGAAAACCAGAGCTCTCTGAAAGAGTGATCCTATTTTGCTCTTTGTTTCTCATCCTCTTTGAGAGTTTGGGAGTATTTGAAAGCTTTGTTTTCAATGTCAGAAATCCTTTCTTCTGCTTGCTCTATTCTGTTACTGAGGGTGTCTATTGTGTTTCACAGATCTATTAGGGATGCAACTTCTTGTCTCAATGTGTCAAAATCTTTGGTCATTTGGTCTTTGAATTTGTTGAATTCTTGAGATTTTTTGGGGTTACTGCTTGGAGTTCTAATTCAATCTTATTTGTTATCCAGATTCTGAATTCAATTTCTGACATCTCAGCTGTTTGTGCATGGGATCTTGTGCTATGTCTGCCACATTGATCCTTGGGGGAGTTGATCTACTCTGATTATTCATATTGCCAGAGTTTTTCTGTTGATTTTGCCTCATCATTGTTTTTCACCATTGCCTCTGGCTGTCCTCAGAGTTGGGGAGGTGTCTCTCCAAGATTAGACCGTAGCGGGACCACTCTATTGTTGCTTGATCTTTGTAGGGAGTGATCCTGTGTAGTTCCTCTGGGGCTGCCCCAGCTAGGGAGTTCTGGTTGTGGAAGCAGCTGCAGTGTGTGACACACCCAGATCCATCAACATAGCGGGAGGTGGTGTGCATGGTTCTGGGAGTGCTGGTGTCCAGTGACTTTAGCACAGAGAGCCCAATGCTCCAGCAGTCTCTGGCCAGGATAAGGGGTCTGTGCAGAGGCAGGGAGGGCTCCAGAGGGCACGTGGCTACCAGTATCTTTGGCCAGATGAATGGGCCAGTAATGGAGGTTGCGAGGACACAATTGGGAGGATGCAGGGTTGTGCAGCTACCGCAGTTCCTGGTCAGGGCATGCGGAGGCCCGGTTGGTGCAGGGTTGCATTACAGATCTTATGGAGGTCCGGGCGATGCCAAGCCCAGGAGTTTGAGGTTGCTATGAGCTGTGACACCACGGCACTTCACCCAGGGCAACAGCCCGAGGCTCCAGTATCCCCAAACCATCTCACTCTGCCCCTAAGGATTAAGGGTGTAAGGCAGCTCAGTCCTGGACTTTAGGGTGCTCAGTCACTAGGTTACTACGTTCCGCCCGATCCTTGCTCTGTGACCCTGAGGGCAGAGATTGTCGGGGCAGTTCTCTCACACAATAGCTCCCTGAAGTCAAGCTCAGCAGCTCTGTCTGGGGCCCCAGACAGTGCCCAAAGTTCTCTGTAGGATAATATTTAAAAATAAACATATTCTACATCAAGCACACAAAGTAAATTCAGTGTGAGTTCAAAATGACTTGCTTTTCTTCCAGAGGCTTAAGAAATCTGGACCCTCCTGGGTTACTTACAGAGCTAGGCTTTTTTGGAGTTGTAAATTCCTTAGGCCTTGTCTCTGAAGCAGTACACCCCGTGAAGCCTGAGATCCAAGGGCATGCCGCCCTCCCTCAGAGATACAGGCCAGAGGGTTGACATATGTTAATAACATATGTCAGAGGTCTATAGATATTCTGCTTATAGCAAAGTTCTTTATTCCAAGTTCAGGTTTTATACTTTTTCAGTCACGTACACACTTAATCCTTTAACGATTAGTTTCCTCCTTGTCTTACTTTCTTTTTTACATATCAATACAATCACTGCTGCTTGTACTTACGGTTGCTGGCGGGATTAGGTCGATCGAAAAACGCAACCACTTGCCAGTTTTCCACTGTTTTTCTTCTCCTCTTGGGGTCCAGAAGTCCCTTTCTGACTCCCTGTATCCTCAAAGGGATGATTATAGGCAGATCCCACCAGCCAGAGATGCCTGGCGTCTTATCTCCCCAGACTCACTGTGTCCAGTTGCAGGGAAGCTGTTCTCAGCTGCCATCTTTTCTTGGTTCCCCTAATTTTCTTTCTTTCCATGGTTTAATCTGTTGTTGAAAATTTCTACTACATTTTGAAACTCCCTGAATGATGCCTGCAATTCTTTAAGCTCTGTTATATCCTTTCCAATTTTGTTTCTATCCTTGGTGCCATGTCTTTTATTCATTTCTCGGGTAAATTTTTGTATTTCCTTTTGGTGGTTTGCTATTTTCCCTTTAATCCCCCTCATCATTTTTGCCATCCATAGTCTAAATTCCCTTTCTGAAATTTACATGATTTCTTTATGGATAGGATCTTCTGTGGTAGCTATGTGTGATTTCTTACAGTCTTTGACTTGCTCTTATTTTTCATGTTGCCCATTTTTTTTTTTGTTGTTTCCTCCTTATGCATAGTTTCATTTCCTCCCCACTACTTACTTCTCTAGATTCCTGCTTCCCCTTGATCTTCTTTGTCTCTGTGCTTTGAGATTGACATGGCCCTTTGATACAGGTAGAAAAGGAACAGAAAAGAAGAGAGCAGGAAATAGAAAGATAAAAAACAATAGGCTAAGTGTAGTGACCCACAACAGCAATCCCAGAAGTCTAGGAGGCTGGGGTGGGAGGATCATTTAAGGTCAGAAGTTCAAAAACAGCCTATTCAAGAGTGATAACTCCTTTCTATCAAAAATAGAAAAAATTAGCAGGGCACTCTGGTGGGCCCCTGCTATTCTGGGCACTCAGGAGAACAAGGCAGGATTGCCCAAACCCAAGGGTGCAAGTTTGTCAGCTAAGGCCAGGATGACACCATGCCACTCCAGACAAGGCCAGAGTGAGATTCTGTCTCAAAAAAAAAGAAAAAAAAAATCTATCTTTATATATCTGAGGTTAATGTGATCCTATTGGGTTCTCTGCAAGAGATAAAATAAAATAAGAAAAAAGTATTTTAATTATAATCACTATGATCTTGGCTGTCTAAGAGAGTTTTGAGAGAAAAAAGAGAAATAATGAAAAAAGAAAGAAAAAGAAAAAGAAAAAAAAGGCAAAAAATTTAATTATTAAAAAATTCTTTTCAAACACCAGGTGGCACTCCAGGATTAGAAAGAGAAAAAGAAAAAACTGCATCACCTCTGGGTGTGGTGGGAGCAGGAAGTTAGTAGCTAGTAGCTAGTGGCCTTGAAGATGTAATCTTGTTTCCCTGTTTTTATTTAAGGTGTGGAAGCCATTTCAGAGCTGAAGCTCCAGAGAGGAGGGAGTGCTACAGTCCTAAAGATTATGCTGAACTTTATAGGAGATGCTTCTTGCTGCTCAAGTAGAACCTGGCTGTTACAAGGGGGTCTATGTGGAAGTAGGGGGCCCCCCAATGTGGCCCACATCTCTGTGGATATCAGCCCAGAGACAGCTGCCTGAGCCTAGGAGGCAGAGTGAAAGTGGGTACATGCTGAATATTTGTAAAGCTACACCAAACTGGTCCACCATGAGAGTTAGCCAGCTCAAAGCTTCAATAATCTCAGCTCCACTTCTGTGGCTCTCCCAACCAACCTGGTGGGATGCCCAGAAGCCTAACTTCCTATTGATTAGCCTGCACTTCCAAACATGCTCATGTGCTCCTCCCATAAGTGCCTGGATTCAAGCCTCTGGCTGGGTCCTCCCAAAAGCAGAAGATACCTCTCCAGTTCTCCACCAAAGGACCAGTGCTTCTGTTGCCAAGTGTCCTGTGGGACCCCAATTCCTGCTTGTCCATGCCATACCCAATGCCCAGAGAGATAGGCCCACTCAGCGTTTGGTCTGATCCCTGTCCACACCAACAAGGGGCCATTGGGAGTGGAGGAGAATCTCCTGTGGACTTAATACCCAAGAGATTCCATGTGTAGGCTTCACTCCCTTACACCCATTTTCCAGGCACGCCTCCCACCTTTCTTACCTTCTTTTGCTCTTCCTGTTTGACTTTGTCTCTCTGTACCTTGGTAATGTTGTTTCTGGGTGGGACCACCAAGATGGAGGCAACTGAACACTCCTCTTCCTGAACTTACCAAGACCAGCAGATGAGAAGTTTGTAATCCACTATCTCAGAGTCCTCACTAGTATCTTTTCTGACCCTAATGGTATGAAAGCAGAAATTAGTAATATGAGGAAATTTGGAAAATTTACAAACATGTGAAAATTAAACAACATGCTCCAGAACAAACAATCAAAGGAAAAAATCAAAAGTGAAATTAAAAATTAAAAAATATCTTAAGGCAAATGAAAATGAAAATACAACATAACAAAACCTATGGGATGCAGTAAAAAAGTTCTAAGGGAGAAGTTTATAGCAACAAATGCATTTACTAAAAAAGAAGGAAGATCCCAAATAACCCCCCTAACATACCTTAATAAATTAGAGAAAAAGAATAAACTAAGCCCAACATTAGCAGAAGGAAGGCTATAAGTATCAGAGCAGAAATAATGACATAGAGACTAGAAAAAGAATAGAAAACATCAATAAAACTGATTTTTGAAAAGATAATACAAATTGACAAATCTTTAATAGGTCAATTAAGGAAAAAAGGGAAGACTCAAATTAATAAAATTGGAAATGAAAGAGGAGATATTACACATGATACCATAGAAGTACAAAGGATCATATCATATGAGAATACTATGAACAATTAAACACTGACAAATAGTATAACCTAGAAGAAGTGAATAAATTCCTAAAATTACCTATATAACCTAACAAGAATGAATGTTCAATTGTCCTATTTATGATCAGGTGTCCTTCTAATTGGAAAGATGCCATTTATAGGTCTGTTTGATTGGTGCCCGGTTCATTCCTCCCAAAACATCAGGAAAGAAGTTAAGTTGAGCGTGTCAGTCAGGTGACACATATCTGCACTGCCATGATCATAGAAGTATTATTGGCAATAGGCAAGATAGAGAAGGGTCCTAAATGTCCATCCATGAATGAATTAAAAAAAAAAGTGACATATATACACAACAGAATACTATTCAGACTTACAGAAAAAGGAAATTCTGTCTTTACAAAATGGATGAATTTAAAGTGCATTATGTTGAGTTCCGCCAGAGCCCAGCGGTGGGTATAAGAGTTGGTCAGGAGCTGCTTCCAGGATCTTGAGAACCCAGAGTCGGAACAGATAGCTCCTCAAGAGTTACTGAGCTATGAAATAACAGAGAATGGAAAAAACTGTCACCAGAGACGTGTAGCAATGAACAAGGAACAACGTAATGGAAATTTCACAGACCCCTCTTCAATGAAGGAAAAGAAGAGGAGGGATCAGGAAGAAAGGCAGAATATTGTCCTGTGGCAATAGCCACTCATTAATTTGCAATATTTTTTCTCTGGAAATCCTTGTAATCTTGAAGGAAAGAACCTCAAAATTATGGCATCATCAAAGCATCGTGGTGTCTTTTCTACTACTGCTTGCTGTGCTTATTAGCTATGTATTATGTTGAAGGAGCACATCAACCGTATGTCCAATGTACAGAGAAACAATTTCATTTGTATGCTGGATAGGCTTAGGAATTTTGTCTTCTGTTGGTCTTGGAACAGGGCTGCATACCTTTCTGCTTTACCTGGGTCCACATATAGTCTCAGTTACACTAGCTGCTTATGAAAGCAATTCAGTTAATTTCCCTGAACCACCCTATCCCAATCAGATTATTTGTCCAGATGAAGAGGGCATTGAAGGAATCATTTCTTTGTAGAGTATCATCCTAAAAGGATTGAAGATTGCATGTGGGGTATTGGTATAGCAATTAGAGAGTTGTCTCTGTATTTCATGTTCAGAGCAGCTCACCTGTTAGGTATTGAACCAGATGATGAAGAGTATCAGGAATTTGAAGAGATGCTGGGACATGCAGAGACTGCACAAGATTTTCCCTCCTAGGCTAAACTGGCAGTTCAAAACCTAGCACAGAAGGTTGGATTTTTTGGAATTTTGGCCTGTACTTCAATTCCAAATCCTCTATTTGATCTGGCTAGAATAACATGTGGACACTTTCTGGTACATTTTTGGACCTTCTTTGGTGTTATCCCAATTGGGAAAGCAAGGATTAAAATGCATATCCAGAAAATTTTTGTTATAATAACTTCGGCAAGCACATAGTGGAACAGATGGTGGCTTTCAATGGTGTTGTCCCCAGCATGGGTCCATCTCTGCAGAAGCCATTCCAGGAATACCTGGAGGCTCAGTGGCAGAAGCTTCACCACAAAAGTGAAATGGGCCCACTACAGGGGGAAAACTGGTCGTCCTGGATGTTTGAGTAGTTGGTCATTGTGATGGTGTGTTACTTCATCCTGTCTTATCATTAACTCCGTTGCAGAAAGTTATGCCAAATGAATCCAGCAGCAGTTGAAAGAGGAGAAAACTAAATAAGCAGAGAACAAATTTTTAACTATAGAAACTAAAATGGATGAGTTCTGCCTTAAATTGGGAGTACTCCAAACAATGAAGCAAGATTCCTTTTCCAACCTGTATCAATTTTAAAACCATTTTTCCTGAAAGCAGTTTAGTCCATATTTTGCACTGACATACTTTTCCTTTGTGTGTTTTTTTTTGATTCTCCTGTCTCCGCCTCCCAAGTAGCTGAGACTACAGGCACCTGCCACAACCCCTGGCTATTTTTTGGTTGCAGCCGTCATTGTTGTTTGGCAGGCCCTGGCTGGATTCAAACTAGCAAGCTTAGGTGTATATGGCTGGCGCCTTAGCCGCTTGAGCGAGTGGTACTGAGCCTATTTGCTAATGTTTTTTTTTTTTTAATATTTATTTTTTTTTTATTATAGATAAAAATATGCACCATAGATGTGGCCCAACCCATCACCCTCCCCCCTCCCTTCCCCTTCCTTGGTCCTTTCCTCATAGTCTTGTGGTATAGTTGGGTTATAGCCTTCATGTGAAAGCTATAGT